>VYZW01051224.1:149617-195455 GCA_013401315.1 Balaeniceps rex
AAAAAAAAAAAAAAAGAAAAAAAGAAAAAGGTCAAGACTGGAGCAGACCTAAAAATTAAGATCTTGGTACTGTACGCAGCATGGGTTGTTATGCTTCCTGTCCGTCCAGAGAACGTGCTTTGCCAAGCCATGCAGCAGCTGCTCTGTTTTTCATTATTTATTGCTGAACTTCAGTAGGGAGCATTTCTGAATGACGTGGGTCACTGTCCATGCTGCAGCACTCGCCACGCATCTGCACAAGTGACTGGCCAAATCAAGGTGGGTGGCTGGTTGTGTGTTTAGTGTTGAGGAACAGGACTGTGGGAGCTCCTTTCAGCCATGTAATACTGTCCTGACCTGGGATGTTGGCCGTTGACTGAGGACTGTCTCAAGATTAAAAGAAATATGGGTGAACTTAAGCAGTCTGTATGCAGTGGTCATTTGGGGTTGGTGTAAAACTCTTCTAGTACCCAAAAAATTGCATCAGGACTGGATGTTGACAGCAAGCATGAGTTGAATGCTAAAACTTTGGTCCTTGAGAGTGCTAATGCATGGTTGCACTAGAAGCCAAAAAGCCGGGAAGGGCATGCTGGGGGCAGCACGGGCTTGGCTGATCCGTAAGGGCTGGCAAGCTGTGAGTCGAGGACGAGCATGGCAGGGATTCTGCGGAATGGTACCCATCCTGCAGTGCCCTCAGGCAGTGCATGGAGCCGGCCCAGGACAGTGATCAGGGTCAGACACACAGCAGTGATTGCCGGGCAAGTCCATGGTGATGAAGCAGGTCTGATGTCCAGAATATATAAATCCTATGGTAGTGAAGAAATGTAATCTAGGTGAGCATTCAAGGTCTTTGACAGCCCTAAAGGTTTAGTGGTTCAATTTTTGCACTGCTGTAGACTACAAGCATGGATCCCCTGTGGGTGTGTGGTTGGTTTTGTTGGTTCCCCCCTTTTTGAGACTTACAGCGATGTTGGAGTGTAATCAAAAGCCAAGAGTTACTAGTTTATTTTTGTGTTTCCTCAGAACGAAATGATAGGGAGAATTCTGCATTCCTGGAGAATTATCATTGCCTTCCAAGTGTAAACTGTGAATACAAATTAGTTTGCAAATATCATTCTAACATCAGTAATTTTCAGTTGAAGAAAATGTGAACAAAGTATAAATAAGCTAATTGTTAGCGTTCTTCCCAACACAAATGATGCCTTGTGAATTCTCATTTTATGGGAAACAGATTAAAAAAAAAAAACAAAACCCCAAACCACACACACGTGAAAGTTATGCTGTGCTGTTCTAATAGTAGATTGGTTTAGGCTAATTTGCCATGTCGTGTGCCCTTTGGTAAAGCCAGAACATCCCAATAGAGTCATAGAATCATTTGGTTGGAAAAGACCTTTAAGATCATCGAGTCCAACCGTACCTGTCCACCACTAAACCATGTCCCTAAGCACCTCGTCTGCCCGGCTTTTAAATACCTCCAGGGATGCGGACTCGACCACTTCCCTCAGCAGCCCGTTCCAATGCTTGACAACCCTCTCCATGAAGAAGCTTTTCCTAATATCCAATCTAAACCTCCCCTGGCACAACTTGAGGCCATTGCCTCTCATCCTATCACTTGTTACTTGGGAGAAGAGACCGACCCCCACCTCGCTACAACCTCCTTTCAGGTGGTTGTAGAGGGCGATGAGGTCTCCCCTCAGCCTCCTCTTCTCCAGGCTGAACAACCCCAGGTCTGAAGAACTTAGTCTTCCTTTCTGTTAGTATCATGGCCATGATACAAGCTTGTGTTTTATTTTACAGTAGCAAAAAAAAGAGAATATGATCTGAACACCAGTGTCAAACAAAAAGGCTTTGCTCAAGGTTGGATGCTTCTAACGTTTCTTTTAAAGATGCTTAACTTGCCTCTTTCTCTCTAAAAGTGAACCACAGATCTCAGCTGTACTTACTTAACCCCTCCCAAATAGGATGAGCACCCACTATCAGGATGCAGCTTCTGGTCCTCCATGCGTAGATTTGGGGTTGTGTGATTTCGGGGTTGAAGCCCATGGAAGGTCCTGGGCACGCAGCATGTGGACACATGTGGGGATCCTCTTTTTTCCTCAAATAACGTACGGTGGAAAAAAAAAAACAAATCAAAACAGACCTTCACCCTCTCCTCCAACCCTTTTGTGTTTGTTTTACAGCTCAGGAATCTGGCACAACCCTGCTGCTCTTTCAGAAGCGCCTTAAAGAGTTACTTGTGCCGTTTGCTTGGGTACAGTACAAACATGACCCTGCAGGTCTCCAAACTGTGAAAATCAGAAGTTTCAACATTTTGGTCTGCCCATCACAACCTGCATATAATTGTGAAAGATCTGCCCTCAAAATGCTTGACAAACTATTGTTTTTAGGATAGCTTAGCAAAGGTTGCAAGTGTCCCATTTATCACTTTCCAAAGTTTAAGTAAATACTGTTTTGTAAAAGGTGTGTAATGGTCTTAAATCTTCCTTTGAAGAAAGGTTTCTGTTGAGAACTCAAGATAATGCTCATGGTTTTGTTTTTTTCTTTTTTTAAAGTCCTGAACTATAATCTAATGTAATTTTTGCTTGTCGGTTGAGAAAAAAGATAACTTTGAAATAGATAATGAAGATATAGCTGACCCTCAACAAAAAGTTAAGCTGTCTTAATAATATTGTTTGTATTATTAGATAAGCTTTTAAACTTGGTTAAACTGAATAATTTAGAATGCATATTTCTTCCTCTTAGTGATTCTTTGTCTATTGGAAGGTGGGTTTTTCCTTCATTTTTTTTCTTAGTGCTGGATTTCTGCAGTAATTAGTGATCTTGATTCTGTGTCAGTCTTGACCAAAGTGTCTTTAGGGTTAGAACAAGAAGTATCCATTAAGATTAAGTTTTAATTGAAGCAGCTATTAAGAAGGGAGAAAAATTTCCTTAGAAACGCTATCTAAATGACCATTTCCTTAGGGGGAAAAAATCAAATGAAAATCCTGTATTAGTAAATATAGCAAATTTAATTTTGATTCTTATTTTGCTTTTTATTTGCATGTTATTCAATCAGAATCTTCTTGCAGTAACAATATTGTGTTATGATTTCCCTTGCATTCAAATGCTTAAGACTGCTATACTTCATATTTCTTCTCCAGATTATTTTTTTGTTTTCATTTAATGTAACAATGTCATATAAACCATAAACTCTCCTGGTGTAACTGAATCATGAGACAGTTTGACCTAGAAGATACTACTGCCTTTAGTAATAGCATACTACATGGCTGCTAGGGCTAATGCATCATTAAAAAGCCTCCGAAGAATGAAGTAACAATTGAGAAAGAAAGAATATTTCAGAATTCTTCCAAAATAGTGTTTCCAGTGTGATTTCTGTAACTGTTTATACAGGAAAAACTGCTTTCGATCTAGCTTAGATTTGAAATGGGTTTTTTTTGGTAATATCAGTATTCTGGGTAAAAAATCTCAAGAGTTATGCTTAGGACGGCTCCAGCTAAGGTTTCCAATACCTTCAGTTGCTTCTCTATCTGATATGTGCAAAGGTGACAGAGCAGCCTGTGATGTCTGGTAATAGCACTGCCTTCTAAACAGCCTGTGCAAGGAAATTAGAATATTGTCAAATTCCATAAGCATAAAAAGGACCTATTTGTCAAGGCATATTTCATATTATCCATTTGTTCTTGTTAAAGGTAATGCAGATAACAGCATGTTATGCTTAGGTATGTCTTTAAGTGAGCTACTTTGAAGATACAGTCCTCTGTGGGTTCAGAGTGACTCGTGTGTTCTTCCAGTTGCAACTAGTAGAAGAGCTGTACGAGAATTGCATGAACTGCTTAAGCATAACTTGCCTTGTTAATCAAGAACTGGAAATTCAGACTTGTTCATTCTCAGCTTGACTCTTTCAAGGTGTGTGTAGGAAGGCCGTATCAAGTTCAGTTTTTCATGGCTTTGCTGTGAAATCAGGAAAACTTTTTATTTCAACCCAGCTTTAACTGGGTTGAAACTAGTTCCCGCGTTAGCCTAAAAGAAAGTTACATTAAATCTTGGTGCTGTGGCACTTGTACTTGGTACAAATAAATTCTGGAGTCATCACTGAATGCTTTGTTGCTTTGTAGAGCGTCCATGTTTTACAGAGCTCTCATATTTACAGTAAAAGTCAATTATTCATTAAAATGACCCTTTACCTCTCTTAATTATTTTTCATTTATGCAATGTGAACTAGTGACAGAGCCCAGGCTCTCCAACACAGTATGGACAGGCCACGCGTACTGGCACTGATCATCAGCTGCTCTGTTAGCTCCTCGGGGAGGTTTCAGTGTCGCAGGGAGGTGTGGGGTGTGATCACCAGAACCATGTTGGTTTTTCCATTTCATTCTCATCTAGTTACCTGATCACTCGGTGGGCTGACAGCATATCAGGTGATGGACTGGAATCAATAATCCCCCACCAGGGGGAATGCCAGGTTGTGCACCTCAGTGTTTGGATTTTTTATTTTTCAGAGAGAAGTGTAGATTTAAATAGAAAAAATTCCCGAGTAAAAGTGACGTGTGTGTGGCGTTAAGGATGGGTCTCTGGCATGAGGAGGCTGGCTAGTGCAGTGTGCTGGGAGTCAGATGAGCTCTGCTCAAATTGTGGCTTTTTCATAGATATCCTATATATTTTTTTCTTATTGCTGCGATTTTTTCCGCTGACAGGACTATTACAAGAATAACTATGCATATAGTTGAGTCAAGAATTTTTTTTGACCATAAGAAAGCTGTACTGTTAAATCCTCGTGTTTTTGGGACAAATTATAGTTTTACTACTTTAGCTAGTGGGGTACAAATTACTCTTCTACTTTCCATTTGCTTATCTGTCCAGAGCAGCCAGTGGGAGAGGTGGAGTATCTCTGTGTGTGGTCTCCTTCCAGCTGAAATACTTAGTGTTTTTAGGCTTTTTTTTTTGCAGTGGGTCATACCCAAGGCTGTGCCAATGTGGGTAAAGGCTCAGGCTGAGGCAGGGTGGTGCCCCTGCCCACACCCAGGCCCCTGTCCTGCTGCCCTCAAGCTCCCCAGGTTCCATCACGGCCCACGTCTCCCCTGGTTTCAGGCTGCGTCTGCTGGGGCACCTAGGATCGCAGGGTCGGATCAGCCCCTGGGTGTAAGCTGCTCCTTGTAGTGCCATTGAATTTCGGCAAGGAAAGGAGAGCCTGCAGGGGCAGGCACCTCTGACCATCCCGTGGGGCACGGGTTGGGTGCCTCTCTGTCCAGCTCCCAGCCTGCGTGGGAAGCAGCGCACCCGCGGGAGCCTTTTGAAAGGGGAGAAAGTAGGGATTTAATTGGGGAGGGCGATCCCTGCTACAGCTCTTGATTATCAGTGGCCATTGTGCTACTGTCCTAAAAATAACGAGTAATAGGATGGTGCTGTAGCGATGGCACCACAGCTGGTGGGTAGCATATTGGACAGGAGTTTCTCTCTGAACTCAATTGTTCATCTTTTCATTGAAACGTGCTTTATTAAGGAATATATTGCAATTTTCTTTCAGCATTGAAGATCCTCTTAAATTCTAGAGAAGCTACCGTAAGTTGTGCTGGGAACTTTAGTATAGCTGTTAAGTTGGTGGCAGCTGTCAGCCTCACAGTTTGGGAACTTTTTTGATGGAGTACAAACCTTGAAAGCATTCTGCGTGCACAGCTCAAAATATTAACTCTGCTCCTAAGAAAGTGTAGACAAGGATGGTGAAGTTGCCAGCTGTCATTTTATTTCGGTATCTATTTATTTATTTATTTATTTATAAAGTTACCCCATTGTCATCACGCAAGTGTAGCGGTGGGTGGAATGGTGGCTCGTTTTTAGCTGCTGATTGGTGTCAGGGCTGCATCTGGAGTTTTAAAATAGCCTGCCTGGTGCTGACAGAAAGATTATTTTTTTTTTTTTACCCATCGCAATAATCTGACATACTTTTAAACATGGCTTGTATTTTCTGTCATGTCACATCTGTGAGAACAGATCCTAGGTTATTGTATCACAATTAGGCAGGTGTATTGTGGCCATTAGATTACCTTTTTGAGATCTACCATGGGTGTAATGTGGAATTTTGCTCTTAAGGCTAATAAAAATCAATACTTCCATTACTACCAACACAATTTGCATTTTCTGTGTCTCAAAAAGTCTCGAGATGAGAATTCTGTAATAAAAATTAGAGGTTAGAGGTTTGGGGAAATGAAGGTAATGCTAAAACAACAACAATATAATGGTAGAGGAGTTTAAAAGCCTTATTTCTTAAGGAAATGAGGCTTGCATGACTGCACTGTTAGCGTGTCTTAATAACTTCTGAGGTTGCTGGCCGACTTAGGAAAATTTGACAGGTGGAGAGAGATCTCAAAGGTGTTGAGTTTCTAGAAGTTTTGTAACAATAAGAGTCTGGAGAGAAAAGAGAGAGATACATTTGTACCCCAGCTGTGGGAAGAGCTGCAGGGTGAGCTCACTTATATGATTAGAGCTCAGAGAATTGGCAGAAAGGAGCCCTGCTAAGACTACAGCTGGACAAGTCTTCCCCTGATCTTGCTCTCTTATTTCATGTCTCCAGGGAACATCCCAACCTGAGACAAGGAGCAGCAGGGAAGCAGGTTGTGTGGGGCAAAGACATCCAGTAAGGGGGAGAGGATGCTATGAGCCAATCCCAAATTCAGGAACGTGACGCTGAACTTCCCAGCATCAGTTTTGACTGATGCCTCACCTATTGCATCAGTTTTGGTACGATTTTGAGCTTGTGTGATTCTCCGGGCTCATTCCCAGTGCTTCAGATTGGACTGGGTTGGGAAAATGCCTCTGTGACAGAAAGCTTTTTCTAATGGGAATCATTGCACTGCAGTCTGCAGTGCTCTCTGCAGCGCTGCTGAAGGTGCTGCGGCACGGGGCTGTGCTGCCCACCCCTGCCGCTGCTTCGTCCCTGAGGGGTGCTACCTGAAAGTGCCGGCTTCAGCCGCAGGGGCTGGCTGGGAAAGTTCAGCTTCCCACTTCTGTATGAAAACCTATCAGGTAGTTTATTATCCTTAATTTTCCTCTCTTGCTTGCTTTTATTAAAATAGGAATCATGAAATGACTACCACAGTGTATTTCATAAGTCTCGGCTCCTTAATAGATCCCCGTGTAATTTTGATACACATCCTCTTGGGTCTGGCAACTATAAAACAACTGCTATAGCTTTCACTGTGGCAGCTTTTCTGCAGAATCTGTTTCATAAAATGGCCCGTTAAAGGTCTTCAAATATTTCCTTATTGTTGCAGGCTTCTGAGGTACCACCCTGAATGGCTTATTATACTTCTGCTCTTTCTTATGCTCCTTAAAGAGTGTATTTTTTTTATTGGGTCTTGTTCCTCAAGGACAGACTCGCTGTACTAGGCTTGTTACAATTTTAATAGACTTTCCTGTCACTTAGTCTTGTACATGGGCCATGGAACTTCAGGAATCTCTGAGACTTAATGTTATTTAAAAAGTGCCTCCTGCTTCTTCTCTAATTAATTGCAATCAGAAAGGCTAGTTGGTGGACACATGGTGTCGCAGCTTCTGTGAAATACTGCCTGATGGCTATAAACATTGCCATATGTTCTCTGTGAAATATTGCCATAATCACTGGCAACAGGAACAGCTGATAGGAGATGAAGGATTGGTTCTCTTCTTTTTCGGCTTTACTTTCAAAATCTGTGAAGCACTGCCTGACCACCTTAGCGGTTTTTTAGTTGCTGCTATTTATAGTGGGCTTATTTTCTTCTAAAATGTTAGTTCAATAACTTTTATCATTCATGTTACAGCTGCTAGCAGTTGCTTTGCATACCGTGTCCATTTGCTAAAACCACTACTTAATCAAAGTACGCAGTTAAAGGGAGGTTTTCCCCCAAATTAAACAGGTATTTTTTTTAAATAAAGCTAAATAGTTCAAAAATTAATCAGAACTCTCAGAAGCTTGACAGTCAATGAACTACAAGTTTTCATCTAATGAGAAAGTTTCTGTTCTTCACTGTAACATAGCTAGAAGGACAATTTTGGGGCTGAGCTGTTTACCAACTCTTTTGATTGTGAAAAAGTGAAAAGTCTTCAAAGGTGTGATCTTAATTAATGTTAGATTTTTTTTTCAGCCTTTCATCATAAAAGGGGTGGCTGGTGCAGTTTGTGGTAGCATGCAGCAGTGTTAGTACATAACGTTATTTCTTCTGCTGATACAACTTCATTACACTATAGCAGTAGCCTAGTAAAAATATCCTCTTTTAGGAAAACAGTGTATTTCAGATTGTTCATCAGCATTTCCAAAAAGCTTTCCTTTGTACATTTTGCCTCTGACATTAAGTTTTTAACACTTTGGCCTCCATTATAAGGAGACCATTCATTAAAAGCAGCAATCCTCCAATTACTTCAAAACAGCTAGAAGCCTCAAAAGACTGCTTCCACAGTAAGTGTGATTCAATAAGAGAAAGGCAGTGCATTAAGCATGTAAAGTGTTTTTGTGTCTCTGGTTAGAAGCATAGGGCTCTCATGGAGGTAAGCAAACAGGATTGATTCTGCTGCTTTTATTAGAATCGGTGTGTGTTTGGTTTTTTTTGTTTCGTGTTTTTTTGTTTTTTTTTTTAAGCACTGCTTTTCTGTCTCAAACTACTAATTCTAATAGGGTACTTGCTAGCTAGGAGAAAAATTTGGTTTTATTAAAGCAACAAATGGTTTTACGTGCCCCTCTATACTTTGGGAGTTGTGGGCTTTTGAAGCAAGTTCCGTCTTACATGCACAGCTCAGGCTATTAAACTGTACACAGGTGATTGATCTCTTTAATAAAACCCTGTTCTTTAGTAAGGAAAGAGTGATAAAGATAAACAAATGTACTTGTTTGTCCAGCGCTTTAGAGATTACGGTAACATGAGGACATCAAGAATGCCGTTTTAATGAATAAGGTAGATGAAACACATCAATTTGGACTTCATTTTAAGCACGTCTGGAAACCAATATGCTTTAAGTTAATTTGATTCATGCTTTTCATTCGTTTGTAACACCACGTGCATTTTAACAGAAAACGTTTCATACTTAAGCAAAGAAAAGATCTGGCAGGTAGAAGATTCTGGCACTTTCTGCATGAGGGTTGAGCAAGTGAGGAACAACGACTTTGCGAATCCGCTCTCCCGCGGCTCGGTGTGGCTCTGGCCCCTGCTGTGTTTCGAAGGACACATGTCACGAGCACGCCCGAGGGGGGCTGGCTGCAGAGCCGTGTGGTGTGAGGGATAGCTGGAGAGCTGCTCTCAAAATACGGGGCTATGCGCATCACTACAGCCCTAATGCCAAAAATTCTCCGCTGTGCATGTATCGGGTCTGATCGTTCATTCATACTGATGTTTTTCAGGGATAACTCTGCTGATGTCAATAGTTACAGTGTGGTTTTGTTTTGTTTTGTTTTTTTTTTCCTTTTTTTTTTTTTAAGATGAGAGAAGGGGAATCAAGCCCTCGTGTTTTTTGCTATCCACTAAAAAGCATTCTTTCCATGGCAACCCCTGTTTCCATGGTACGTGCTGTATTGCCCTTCAGAGAAGCTTTATTAAGAGACACATATACACACACATGCTGTCATGTGAATGTGGTCGCATTTTATAGCACTCTAAAGGAAAACTACAGTAAAATGTCTTTTTTTTTTTTAAGTTGTAGTGCTTTTTCATTATACAATGTGATGAAGGATTATTGCTGCCACTGCTTGGCAGTGTCATGGGAATGCAATAAAACATGGTTCTTTCTACTGTTGTTAGAAGGATATTCTTCAAACTGCTGCATTTACCAGTACATTAAGATCATTGTTTTCTAAATTCTCTTTGGGTGTAAGTTGGCATACAAAGTAATCAAACTCCTTTTACAACTTTAAAAATAAATATATAATAAAGGTTTTCTACTTTTAGGTTCAGCATGGGAAATAACAGAGTTGTTAGCAAATTCAAAGGCTTATCTTCCATTCTAAAAAACAAAAGTGAACCCACGGAAATTTGCAGCTTCTTCTCTGTAATGACACCTATTAGAAGCCACTTTACGTGTTTACAATTAGCTAAATTTATAAAAACAAGACACTGTGCCTTCATTTTTTTTGACTATAAAGATGCAGCAGTAAAACTGTTAAAAGTGATGTCACTACCTTTACCTTGAGAAGGTTCATTATAATCACCCTTTTAGACTCTTCTACGTACTGTCGTTATGAGCTGTAAAGGCCTCTGATACGAAGTGCAGTATCAGTCTTTCTCCAGATGGGCTAATCCATCTTGGAAGTATGTGTTCAGGTGACACATACAGCAATGTATCAAAACTTCCCCCAGTTTTGGAGAGCTGCTCCACGTGCTGTTAGTTGTCCAGGACTGCAGTCTGACAAGGCTCTGCAGCTACATTTTTGAATCTGTTTAGTGTCTGTTTTTCAACAATTCTGTTCCAAACCTTGATTAGAAGATCTGCGGAGAGTGGACTAAACCTAAAAGTATACCTATTTGCAAACAGGATTGCTGCCTTCTATCAGAAATTGTTCATTTCAAAAATAACCCTGACAAAATCCTTGCAAGAAAGTCAGAGTGAGTCTTCCCTGCAAAAGGAACTTTGCCTGTGGCCTGAGCTTGCAAAGGTATGATAGTCCTTTTCAGACACCTGCCCTGGTGCTTGTTTCCCTCACTTGGTCACTGAAGTTACAATTAGGGAAGTAATATTCGAGTTGATATGGGGAAAAAAAAATTACATCAAAAAGCTTGGAGAGAGTCTAAAGGATTTGCTATGTGAGCGAAGGAATGTAGCTAATAGTACCTCTGATGGTGAGGTTGGGAAGTTGAAGTAAGGGGATGAAACATGTCAGGAGCTTATTTTGAGGACCTGCATGTTACCTTTAAAGTTTAGTTTATTAGTCAGTAGGCTTAGAGCTTATATACAAATTAGAGGCTTCTATTTTGCATTCAGATGTGATGGCTGTCCTTTCATCAGGAGCAGAGTCCCTTAGCAGAGGTTTCATTAGCAGCTCTCGGTGAGAACTGTGCTTTACTTTTAAATTAACTTTTTTTCAGTACAATGAAAAGTGCCATTTTAATGAATAATTTATTCCCTTTTACAGTATGTCCATAAAACTCTGGGTTGGTGTTCGTGAAAATGCTGGGGAAACAAGGAAGGATTAAGACAAGAATACATCTGTATACATCTTTGCAGTATGACTCTGCAGCGGTGTGGCACACAGATGAGCCGTGGAAGTCTGGGATAATGCCCTTAACCATAATGCCATGGTAAATTTTATTTTTGGTTTTGTGAAATCTAGGCTGACTGTCCTGACTGATCAAAGGAGAGTAGATCATACTAATAGTCCTCACTGCTGGTAATGTCAGTCAGATGCGTAACAAGCAATGCTCCTACCCAGGTCCTCAGAAGGAGAAAAATTATCTTGCTTCACTTTTTCATTTTCTTAGTGCTGTACAGCCCTCTCTTTGTGAATGAAGTATTTGCCCGCTGTGTGCCATCCTGGGGTGGATCAACTGGCACCAAAGCAACGAGTTAATGTCGATAACCACAGGGTCATGGCTGAGGCGACTCAGGGCAGGGCGCAGGGAAGAGCTGTCGAGCAGCAGCCGGGCTGGCAGCCTGCTGTACCTTGCGTTCCTCAGGATTTTGCCATAACAGAGCGCAGCGTGATTTGGATGGCTTGGTAAAATTGCACAACGCCGTTATGGCTGCTCCTCTTCAGAGGGCTGTGCAGGTCAGTAACCCAGGCCTCCCACCTGAGGCGCATGGACCAGCTCCCTACCCCGGGATGGCCGGCCTCCTACAAAACACTTGCATGCCATGATGAAGCCATCGCTTGCTCGCTGCTTTCTGGGGACTCCTCTGTGCCCGAAGGGGGATGGAGAGCCTGGCAAGGTCCGGTCCTCCCTCCGAAACCCAGGGCAGCCCTGCGTGGTGGGCCGGCTGCCGGGGGCTGCGGCTGGCTCCAGGCCTGCGCCTGCCTTAGGGGGCCGGGTGTACTTGCCAGATTTACACAGACCCTGACGTTGGCTCCTGGTTATTTGTGACAGAGCTCAGGATTTGTAGGCAGAAGTATTTCTAATACCTGTAGCACTTGTGGAGAAAAATTCACCCCCCTTCCCTTTCCAGTAAGAGGGAATTTACTGTGGGAGCAGAGAGCACCTGCACTCCCTGGGGCCCTTCTGCTCTGGCTCCCCACAGGCCCAGCCTGCGTTCAGTCTGGGACCACCTCCACCCCCTTGTTTCCATCTTCACTCGTAGTGATTTTTAAAAATCACAGAGCTTGGAAGTGAAAAACAGAAGACCTCTTGCCAGTACTGTATGTTCTTGAGGAACATAAAGTACGTTTACACTTTTCACTTCAAGGTAATGTTTCACCAAGCAGACACAGCGTACCTCAGGACTGTAACTAAATCCTCACATAGTGTAATTAATGTGATAAACACTATTCAAGCAGCTCGTTATAAGGTGGGGTGTCTGCCCTGCTCTGTCCTGGACCTGCTGGCGGCAAGCCTGCCCTGCTACAGCTGCCCGCCATGGCAGCCGGGGGTTGTGCGTGGGGAAGCGGCCTCTCTCGCTTCAGCGGCAGCGTGGTTTGCAGTAGCGACACATTCAATTCCACATAGTAATAGTGCCCCAATAACAACTGAAAATATGTTTTATGGTGGGTGTTGATAACTAAATGCTTATCCCGTATACAGGAATTCAAATAATTGGAAATTCTTATAGCCTAGATCCAGTTGAGACCGCTGGAGGATACCTTGATATTGAAGGTTAAAATCAATAGACTGTGTTTTGGTTATTTTTCAGATGTCTGCTGTATGTTTAATACAGTATATTTGTATTGTGGGCTCTCATTCCTGTAAATCTGAGGTCTCTCTTTCTTGAATGAATGAGGAGATAAGCAATTGAATTTGAAAGATACTTTATGCAACAGAAAAGCAATTTGGTTTCTGGTTATCAAAGGGCAAGAAGCAAACTAGCAATTGAATGCTCAATATTTATAACCCTTGTGTTGCCAGTCTGCCCTGCGCCTCCGAGGAACTCCACTTTTGGCCGTGCTTCCAGGGCCCTGTGCTCGACTGGGTGGCCATTCCCTGGCTGCCGTGACGGCTCTTGGCATCCTTGGAAATGTTTCAGGATGTGTTCCTCAACATTAGTGTTTCCCACTTGATTTTTGCTGAAAAAAATCATTAAGAGCAACAGAGGGGATGTCTAGGACCCACCAAGCCTCTGGAGGCAGAGCAACATGGTTCAGGCTAGTGCCAGGCACCTGGTGGTGATCTCCTTGTTTTGAGGGGTCTCGGGCTTCACTGTGGTGGCTGTCCTCTCCTGGTGGCCTCTCCGGCTGCCCAGTGCTGGGATGGGAGCAGAGGAGCCATCAGTTATTGCTGTTATTTATATAGCATCGTAAACCTGTGTGGAAAGTCACTGGTAGCTAGTGAAAATGAACGTGTCTGGATTTGGCACAGATGTTTTAATTATGCCTGTAGCATTTTAGTGCCATTGACTTCATAGTTTGGGGAGATGTGAAAAAAAAAAAAGAGTTAAAAGGTTACGTGGGAAGCAGTAGTTGGGTCAGTTTGTCTGCCTGGCTGTGTGTCTCTGCCTTCGCGATGGTGTAGCTCAGCTGTGGTCTTCGATAGCATCTTCCTTCTGAGAAGGCTGTAGTTAACTATCGTTATTAACTGACTATACAAAAAATGTAATGATAGGCTTTTCATACCTTAAGCGCAGTGTTTCATTAAAGAAAAAAAAAAAAAAGAAAAAAACCTTGATGTTAAGAATCCTGGAATTGAGGAAATAATAAAAGTAGCAGCTGGATATGCAGATGTTCATAGTGAGTATAACAGGGGCTGCAATAACAGGAAAGGCTTTTTAAAAGGGTCTAATCGGAGAAAGAAAATAACATACTTGTCAGAAGTATAGCCTCATCCCAGCGGTGGTCGGGAGCAAAGGAAGGTACATCTTGCTCAGACACCTCAGAATTTTCTGTCTCTCCTTTACATGTGGACTGCAGCTGTGGGTGTTTTGAAGGCACCGTCCTACAAGGGTGGCAGAAGCCAAAAGTGTGCCCTGGTTGTGTTCGTTGTGGCAGTGAAGGGATGCTGCTGGCTTCAAGTTTTAAACCTTTTTTTTACTTTTTAAACAAAAGCCAAAATGAGAGCAAACGTGTTTTCTTTATCACTTTGTTTTGATTATGCAACAGCACTTCCCAAAGTCTTTATTATTCTTAACAGTACTTATTTCTTGACTGCAAAATTACAAAAATTGAAAGCAAAATAAGAAATGAAACTCAAAGCCTTCAAAGCGGTAGCAACAAGTATTACTCATTGCTCTTTCATCCACTGTCAGCAAGAATGACATGTAAATGAAAAATTTTTAACACAAGTCAAAACTGCCCAGCCACACTAAGGTATTAATCTCTCGAAATCTGTTGCCTCAGTCACACTTCAGATTCCTGTTTGAAGATAAAGAAAAAGTTTGAAAAAATATTTTTATTTCTGTAGTGATGATCAGCGTTCAGCTAGAGCTGACAAATATGGAAATCACACTTTTTTGTACAGCCACTTCACATAGTAGTCTAAACTTAAGTTTATCTTATTCTGGGCTGTTGAGTAAGTGGAGTTTTATCTCTGCAAGGAGTAATTTGATTTTAGTCTTTGTTTTTTGAAGAGAAATAATAGATTGCTTTATATTTCCTTCTCAAAATTCTTCATAGGTTTTAGCAAAATACAGAGAGAAAAGTAAAAATTAAACTCCTAGAAATAAATTTCAGCACATAAGAGCAAATTTGAAACGGAGATCCACAGAGTCAACGGAAGCTGTGCACCTTGCACCTCAAGCAAATTGCACATAAGAGATTTCCTTGACAGGTTCAGTTTGATGGTTCTGTGTATCTCATTATGTTATTACTGCTTCTTTCTGATGATCTTGTTTTTCTAATGGATACTCGAAAAATGTAACTACAGTAATATGTGCCAAATGTACTGCCTGTTATAAAAAATAACCGATTTCTAGATCTAGTTATGAATATCATTTTACAGGTGCTATTAATATGTGAAGGTACAGGAACTGGAGCTGTGCCAGAGGGCTCTTAGGATGCATCTGCAGTGAACTATAGAGCTGTAAGGTGTGAACGGTAGTGCTGGAGCAGGTGTTGCAGAGACGCAGGTTCTGTCGGCTAAACCATGTTTACTAGCATCGCCTCGGCTTACAGCTCTGAACTAGTTAACGGGGCACATTCCCTCGGTGCTCTACGGCAAAGGTTTTGGGTATTTTTCAAAGAAAATGAATGCACTTTGCTTATCCTTTGTCAATGGTAGTTACAAATAGAACTACAATTTCACGTAATAGCTATAAACCATTACTCTAATGGTTTGACAAATACCTGCGAGGATAGACTGCAATATTTCATCTGAGAAAGGACTGAATATTAAATAAATGTAACCTCCCATTGGGTCTTGCTTTAACCTCCTACTGGTTTTGGAAGGTGAATTTAAGAGCTGAAAGCATTTTAGATTAAATGTTAGGGGAGAGGTTCAGTAAGACCTAGACAGCAGATTAGCACTTTGTGCTGATAATAATAATCCTTTCCTTCTTCCCATTATCACTTCAAAAACATCATTGCAAAATGCAGAATTTAACTTGAGTCAGGTGTGCGGTTGGCTTGTACTGATCATCTAATAGTTATGGGTATGGACAATTGATGGTATTTTTCTTCTCATTTAATTTTTTTCCGTACTTCTGACGGCATGTAGGACTGCGAATTGGGATTTCCCTATTAACTCAGTAAACTGAACTTTTGAATCTAGTCCTTGAGCCCGGTATCTCAGAGAGGAGGTTCTCAAGTCATGACCTATTTTGGTTTAGAAGTTAGAAATAACGAAGTTGTTTAAAATGCTTAACTTAAGACTACTAATGCAAGCAGGGCAGGAGACTACTTCTCAATCCAAAGGAAATGTTTCCTGTAAATTCTTCCTTTTACAAAAAAATACTTGTGGCATTCGTTGATCTCAGCTGGAGGGAATGAGATAATGCCAGTCTGAATATTTTTGTTCCATTGTGAGCAGAAAAAATGAGTTGCTGACTGTAGTAAGAGTAATTTTTTAAAAAATCGTAGTGATACAGTATGGAAATACTCGCATACATATGGAGAGAGACTTTAGAATAATTGCAGATCATTTTAGCAACAGCAATAGCAAAACAGCTATTGGAATATCAAGCCCTTTAATTATAAGGGGTAAAAGAGAAAAACATTAGAAGCTGCATGTAATGTCTATTTTCATTCTATATTCTAATTTTTTGACAAGAGAAAGCTATTTTGAAAGGATTTGATTATTCAGGTTGTAATTATTATAGCAGACAGCCAATCAAAAGGCAATTTGTCTTTCTAGAAAAATGATGGTTATCAATTATTTCATACAGAACAACTTAAAAAAATATTTTAAAGTTGTTCAGGTGCCCTTCTTGCAATCAGACTTCAAGAAGTAGTGCAATGAACCGGTAAACCAAACTGATAAGCAAATCTCTCCCACTGAAACAAAAATTGCTACTGTCAAAGTACCTGTTCATTTGCTAAAACCTCTGTTTCTAGTTCTTCTTCCGATACATTGCAACACCTGGCTCGCACCCGTGACAGCACTTGTGAGTTAGTTGATTTCTGAAATGCTTTGATAGAAACAAACGGACCTAGTGGGCAGCTAACAAACAAATTACCCCCTGTCTCTGGGTGAGGGATGCGCAGCTATAGAGAAGCATGAAGAGTTTCTCCCTCTTGAACTATCCTGGATCAAGCAGGTAGCCAGCTTGCTCTGCAGATGGATCAGCAGTCAGAACAGCGTGGTTCCGGTGCCCAGGTGTTTCGGTGGGTTTTTGTTCTTGAGTTGAGCCAGAATCCGGTCTTTTGTAAGAAGAGAAAGCAGTGATGAGTCATTCACAGATGTCTCAAACACAATTAGAAGCTAAATGTCTTCCTACTGTAACAATAATAACGTACCATTAAGAGGTGAAGGCCATCAACCCAGTCAAATGCAATTAAAAAAAAAAAATCCCCCACTTTTTTTTTCCCCCCCTAAGTGTTATTTATTACTTTGCAGTAGCAACCATGATGGGCTAAAAGCTTTCTTGCAGCCATAATATTCTTGTCTCAGCAAGGAGTGCATAATTTGACAGATGGATGTTGCTGAGGAAGGAGTGCAGAATGCAGGCAGGGTTGAGCTGATGAGGTGATGAATATTAGTTAAATTGAAACAGTGTGATCAGGACTGGTTTCATATAGCCTGATCCTGCCCATTCAGTGTTTTTTCTTCTTTGTTCTTCTGGGCAGCTTCATTTCAATTGCCTGTTTTCAGCGATACAGCCCCATAGAGCTGCTCTGTGCGTGTGCCTTCCAGTTAGCTGTGAACGAGGCAGTGGGACTCCAGCAAGGCTGCAGATGAAGCCTCCACAGATGTGGTAAAGGAGTCCCACCTCCAGCGTGGCAGCAGCCCCTGCGCTGCTGAGGAGGATGCAAGTTTTGGGGAAGGAAGAAGCTGTTGGAAAAGAGTGACCTGATCTTTCAGATGCGACTTGTCAGCTGACGCCGCAGTGTCCTCTTGCAATGAGGTGCTCCTGCAGCAGGGGCATCTTCAGGGGTAGGAAAATCGGGGGCTGCGGTAGGAGCATGGCTGATTTTCAGAGGTACGCCGAACAAGGCTGAAGGGGCAAAGAAGAGCACAGTGTAAGAAGAAAGGGAGTCCTCTCAGAGCATCTGCAATGCCAGTTAACAAGCAGTATGAAGAGACAAAGGAAAGGAAGAACTTACAAGTGCTGCCCCACCGGCTTTAAGGCCTAAAACATAAGATGAGGGAATTGGACTGTTTGGTGTGAAATGATAACTTTGAAAAAACAGGGCTGATGGAAGGAGGATAATCAATGCTGCCAGGCTATATCAGCTTTATAGGAAGGATGAGAGGGACGTACAGTCAGGGAGTGGCACTGTACATGAAGCATTTTATAAAGTGCAACACCATAAAAATATTATGGGAGAAGAGCAGGCCTGTGGAACCCCTGTGGGCAGAAATCCTGCACTCTAATAAAAACATAGTGCTAAGATTGTGTTACCAGCCCCCTGCTCAGACCTGTAATAGCGCTCAGGAAATGTGAAATGAGAGAGGGAAGCTGCAAATTCAGGACAGGCAGCAACGGTGGGAGGTTTCAACAGGGGCCCTGTAGACACCGGGTCGGTGCCTCATCAGGATGGGAGGCAGAGAGGATGCGTCCAGACGTGCGAAGTGGCTGCTTCCCAGAACACCTGGTGCATCCAGAAAGATGCTGTTCTGGACGTGGTCTGGAATGGTACACCGGAGCTGCTTGGTAATTAGTGACCATTGTAAGATTAGGTTGAACTCTATAGCTGAAGAGAGCAGAATAAATACATGCAGTACGTGGCCATCTGATTTCAAGCATAGGGTCTGCAGAACAATGAGGCAATTGGGCAACAAACCCTTAAAGAATTAGTCCAAAAAGTCTGTAAGCAGCCTTCAGGCTATTAAAAATGCAATTATTCTAATAAATTTGTTAGAAGCCCCTAAATATGTCCCACAATAAAAAAAGGAAACAAAATCATCCCCAGGAGCCTACCTCACTTGATAGAAATGTCAGGGGAGGGTACTGCAGCAAAATGGCCAGCTACTGGAAAAGGGAAAGCCTGCTTGAATGAGCGGAAGAGGAAAGTCCTTAAAACATGGCAGGTCAAACACAAACAGGAAATTAAAAAATCTCATAAAGAATTAGAAAAGTGCCTTACAAAGGATGCTCGAGCTGTTGGCAAGAAGTTCCTAGGTATATCAAACCCAGGAAATCAGTGGGACCACTTGACAACAGCAGCGTAACTGGGGGCACTCAGAGGAAGGGCTGGGGCAGAGATGCTCAGTGAATTCTGTGTGTGGGTCTTTACTGCTGAAGATGCTGGGGAGATCTTTTATGCGGGTTTGTTGTTGTGTGTGGTGTGGTGGTGGGGTGTGGTGGGTGTTTTTTGTTTGTTTTTTTTTTTTATTTTTTGTAGCAGGTAGGTCAGAGGAACTAAATCAGTTTGAAGTGACTATCCAGAAGCTGTGCTGCTGCTGCCCCACCAGTGCATTGCCAGGGGCTGCAAATCAGGGAACTGGTGGGTTGTCAAGTGTGAGTTCTGTCCATAAAAAAGGCTCTAGAGTGGAACCTAGGAGCTACAGACCAGTGGGTCTGACCTCCATCCTTGGTGAGATGGTAGCATCCCTTTTAAAGAATAACAGTATTCAATGCATGGCTGAACATAAGTGCAAGGTCCTGCGCCTGGGTTGGGGCAACCGCCAGTACCAGTACAGGCTGGGGGATGAGGGGATTGAGAGCAGCCCTGCAGAGAAGGACTTGGGGGTACTGGGGGAAGAAAAGCTGGACAAGAGCCGACAATGCGCGCTCGCAGCCCAGAAGGCCAACCCTATCCTGGGCTGCATCCCCAGCAGCGTGGCCAGCAGGTCGAGGGAGGGGATTCTGCCCCTCTGCTCTGCTCTGGGGAGACCTCACCTGGAGCCCTGCGTCCAGCTCTGGAGCCCTCAGCACAAGGAGGACATGGAGCTGTTGGAGCGGGTCCAGAGGAGGCCACAAAAATGCTCCGAGGGCTGGAGCCCCTCTGCTCCGAGGCCAGGCTGAGAGAGTTGGGGCTGTTCAGCCTGGAGAAGAGAAGGCCCCGGGGAGACCTTAGTGCGGCCTTGCAGTGCTTCAAGGGGGCCTAGAGGAAAGATGGGGACAGGCTTTTTAGCAAGGCCTGTGGTGACAGGACAAGGGGCGATGGGTTTAAACTAAGGGAGGGGCGATTCAGACTGGATATAAGGAAGAAATTTTTTTTGCAATGAAGGTAGTGAAGCACTGGAAGGGGTTGCCCAGAGAAGTGGTAGATGCTCCATCTCTAGAAACCTTTAAGGTCAGGTTGGCCGGGGCTGTGAGCAACCTGATCTGGTTAAAGATGTCCCTGCTCACTGCAGGGGGGTTGGGCTGGATGGCCTCTAAAGGTCCCTTCCAACCCAAAGCATTCTATGATCTGTTGCGGAAAAGCCAGTGCCACTGTGGAGAAGTCCAACCACGGTGCCCTGCTGTGAGGGTATTGTGGATGTGTGGATACAGGAGATACAGTGCACATAGCTTACTGCATTGTCAAAAAGCCAGGGAGAGGCTTCCACTTCAAAGGTTGTTAAAGAAATTAAATTAGCACAGGATAAGTGGATAGTAGAAAAGCTGAATGCAGAACTGTTTACACCAAATCCTGCAGTACTGGAACAAGGGGGCTCTTGACGAAAGTAGGAGACAATAACTCTTAAAAGCAGGAGAAAGTAAGTATTGCTTTGTAAAGCAGTGAACTTCTGGAACTTGCTGTTGCAGAAAGTTATAGAGGCAGGCAGTTTTGAAGACAGTTTGTGTAGATTCTTGGACAACATGTCCATAAATAGATGCTAAAGGGCTAGGCAGGAATGTGCCTGCTGCCATCGCTGATCCAGCAATTGTGGCTGCTGGGGGAGCACCTGGGGCTCCTGTGCTCCTCCTAACACCTCCACTCAGAGACTGAGTGCTGGGCTGGCTGCAGCTCCGCTCTGACCCCTTAGAGCATTTTAGATATTTATTTATCAAGGTACCATTGGTTACCAAACTAAGATGTCAGCTGAACTGAGTGCACGTTTCTACACTGTGCAAGGCGCAGAATTCAGGGTTACTTTAGACTTCTCCAGTGTACAGCTTTTGCTGTAGGCTGAGAATGCTCTCTGACAGTCACCAGGGCTCAGCTGACGCACAGTCACTTGGTGACTTTGATCATATGTTTGAATTCCAGCGTTTTGTCAGCACTGTTGCCGGGGAAGGTCTTTCTGTTGCAGTGCAGCATGTTTGACCGGGTTGTCAGTAGTGCTGAGAGGGAAGTAAGGAATAGCTTTTTTTCCTACTGTTTGTAGCAAAGTTACCCAGAAGCTTGTTTCTCAAACACAATACTATTGAAATCTTTATGCAAGGAAGAGATTTTTTTGTAGCTTCCTCTTACTTGGCCTTTGCTGCCTTCTGAGCATCACCTGAATCCAGAACAGAACTGGTCTCATGACTTGCAAATATCTGTCCTTTGTCTATGACCTTTCTGTTTGTGAAGCACAGCTCCTTCGCACAACTGCTCGAGCCTTGGCTAACTTTATTCGGTTTACTTTCACTCGGCACAGTTGAGGACTATCCTTTTGCTCAAATTCCTCCATTTCTTGTTGCTTGCTATCTTGCAGGAACATAAGGAAGATTCTTCTCTGAACTTCCTTTCCTCTGCACCACCGAACTTCTCTGTGAAGTGCTCCCTGGATGTTGCAGCCCTTGCCCCTGCATGGCAGAACCTGTCTGTACCAAGGAGGTCCGCAGAGGATTTTAATTGCAAACACCACAATGCCATTATCACCATTTCTTTTTGAGGCCTTTGAAGTCCAGGATGAGGACAGAGTATCTGGTCCCTGAGTTGAAGGGACCGTGTCTGTTGAAACATAAAGTGGGAACGGGAATATCAAAGTAGGTCTGTAGTTTGTCTTTTCGTCCTCTGTGCATATGTTAATCAACTAACACACGGAGAAACAAAATACTCATTTGTACAACTGTACCTGCAAACTTAACAGACAAGTACACTTCCTGCTGGTTTCTTCCTAGAGTGATTTCTTGAGCACCAGGGTGTTTTAAAAAAAAAAAAGTCTTTATAGTAGTTAATTTCATGTTCTTTTCAGAAATCAAACTGTTCCAAATGAAAGTAGCTATTTGCGTTGTTTCGTTGGGACTATGGTGCACAGGGTGTATAAACTTAATTGCAGAAATATTGCTACACAAATACCATTAAATATTGACCACAAATATATAAGTTTATAGCTAGAAAGAGTGCTTTTCATTCACTTTTTTTTTGTTGAAGTAATTTTCTGCCCTTTTCTCCCTTAGGCAGTGATGTGGTTTGTTTATAACATTATGTGTGGGTCCCAAAACCTTATGATTGAGCAAATAGTTAAAGAAAAATTTACATTTACTAGTTATAAGTTCAATACAGAGAATGCTCTTTCTTTTATTAATGCAAGTATCCGTAAAGCTCCTAGGCAAATCACCAATAGTAAGTCTATAATCTTCCCTGGCTGTTAGAATAGGCCTTTTCTCTGGCAAAATAAATATAAGTAGTGGTGTGTTTTGNATAACTCTTTTCATCTTGCATAAGGTCTTCCTACCATGAGGTACAAGTCAAAATCTTGGCTCTACTAAAGTGAAATTCAAGTTTGATTAAAAAAAACCCAAAACAAGCAAACAACAAAAAAAACCCAAACCCAAACAAAACCCAACACAGCATCCTTTGGAATGTTTCAAACGAAGTTAGCTTTCCTTAAAAGTATGTTAATTGTCTTTCTCTTAAGATTTTGTGTAAAGAGGCACAATATGAGGACAATTAGGCTAGATAGATTCTGAATGCTTATAGGACCTCTATGTTATCTCTGGCATTCCAGGTAACTTATATGAAGCGTAAATAAAATTGTGCTTTGATCATGGTTGGTAAGAAGCCAAAAGCCTATGTAATCCAGGACCGCTGAGGGCAGGCGGTGCCGGGGTAATGTGTAGTAACGTGTATGATGGTTGCACTGCCGTTACATCTGTCTGGTACCTTTGAGGCTCTTTGCAAGACACTTTGTAAACCAGAGAGTAAATAGAAAGTATTGAGGCCATTTTCCAGGTTTCCAATAGCCTTACAGTCATTAGAATAAGTAATAGGTTCTGAAAGAAAATAATATCTACAGGTTCAGAAATTACTCTGTGTTCATGGTTGTCTTCATCAGTTAAACTTATTGGTCTGAAAAGTGGTTTTGATTGTTTTGATGTTTTATCTAAACACACAAAAAAAGGAAAGGAAAAGAGCAGTTTGTCTAATTTTCTTTGGTGACTGTTTTCATGCCCATCTATAGCGTGAAGAATGCTAAAAGAAAGTTTTATCAGACTTTGTTTCTCCACAAACTTGTTTGCCCATGTAGTATAGCATGAGCGGGCCTGGTTCCTCTGCGCAGGAAAGCCTTATGAGATCATTTTAGGGAAATTTAATTATTCTTTGAGCTAGAAACTTTCTGATCCTGCTCAGCTGAGGGAAGCATGCACACGTCTTGTGTACCATTACAATCGGTTTTTAATTGCTGAGTTTATTAAATTAGAGATCTGTGTGAGCTGAAGATAAAGCACTGTATTATATGTACTTAGTACCCATATGGGTTATTTTGACTTCATTATTTACTTGCCACACTTTATCTTTCTTTTAGAGATATTGGGTAATTTCCATCCTTTTCCACCCTTTCCCTTTCTCTTTCCTTTTTTCCCATTTTTTAGGCAATCCAATCACAAAGTGGATTTGGGTAGGGATAAGGGGAGGATGTGGGGTGGCTGCTTCTCATGCTTGTTTAGCTGTGTCACTGAGTTTGGAGACAGGCAAAAGCACCAACCTTGGTGACTGACATTTATCCAGTTCATGACGTTTTGTCCACAGGCCACTGCCAAGGTTGGTTGTCGTCTCGTGCACAGGATCGTAAAGTTGCTTGTAGGATAATTGTGACTAAAGCTGCAGGAGGTATTTGTAGGCCAGACCTAAACCTCAAGATGTTTGTGTGGAGACATGTTTGGTAAATGGTGGATCCCTTACTTCATCTGTGGTAGCTTAGTGATTCCTCATGTGCCTTTTTTGCACCTTTTACTTCGTGCCCTGTCATCATCTTGAGCTGTTGGTTCCTTCCCGTGCAGGAGGATGCTGAAGGTTGCGTTCTGATGTTAAACACTATATTTTTCTGAGCACTGTTACGATTGGTTGGGATTTCTCACGTAACCCTCTGTAAATCTGAATTAATAAATCCTTTCATCAATTTTAGTTACCTGATTCTTTGCTTTCACAATTTTTCCCTGGTTCCTACTGTTATTGCCATTGGCAGGGGTGGGGGGAAGGTGACCGTTTCATCTAATTCGTCACTTAGAAACTCATTCTGAGAAACAAAACCATACACAGTTCATTTCTTGGGCTAACTGTATGGCTCTGACAACTCTGTCCCTTTCAGGAAATGATTAGTATGCTTAAAATCATGTCGTTTAGGCTTTTAGGTTTTTCTAATTCCTGTCTGGCTTTGGGGAATATATAAGAGAAAGTTAGGAATTTAGATTAATTTCACTGCCTCTTTATTAGTGAATTTGAGAAGTACTTGGACAAGCTTTCTCCTGTATCTATTTGCAGATTGGGTTCTTTGGGGCAGGGGCTCTACCAAATGATGACTTGCGCTGGACACGCGCTCCTGTTACTCCATTCCTGTTAGAACTGAATTCCCAGGTATTTCCCCACCATCGATTTCCCTGTACTTGCCCATCTGGTATAAAAAACTCTTCCACCCCCTGACAGGAGACCGAAGTAGAGTCAATCCAAACCCCAGCTCTGCTCTGCTGTCATTGCAGGGAGGCAGCTGCTGACCTAGGCAAGAAGGTGCTGGAGTTCTCCCTAGCAGGAGAGAGGCGCAAGAGCTTACAAGAAACACATCTGCTCAGTAATTTCTGCCATTTCTCCTTCCCAAATGCAAAGCTGCCCTTCAAGAAGCCATTTATCGCTTCCTTTTGAACAACGATGCTGTGCCATTGTAGTTGCGAATAGTGCCTGGCCCCTGCTCAGTCTTTGAAAAGAGCCGCTTTAAAAACTATACCTGTTTGTTGCGTTCATCTTTCATGACAGCAGTGACCTTGCTTATACCCCCATCTTCTTACAGTTTATTTTCAAAATCTTTGATCTTCTTTGGTGCATTTGTTGGAGGAATGTCAGTCTGCAGACTCACATCGTGTAAGATGTATCAACTGACAGATGAAGATACGGAGCAAGACTAGTGCTAGCTTGGTCTTTTAACTCGGGGTTAATTGATTATCCCGCAGAGTCTACCGCCTGGAAAGGCTTAGCTGAGTAGCGGGAACTGTAGCCAGTGTTTGTCCTTGCGCCTTCTGCCCCTGCTCCCTCCCCCAAATTATGCTTGAGAACAAGACTTATCTTTTCTAGGCTGCTGGGGTTGAGGCAGCCTTGGTTGAATTTGTTCTTCTGTGATGAGATTAAAAATAGTGCCAACTTTCCCAGCCTGACTTTAGAGGGGAGGTAGGGGAGCAGGGGAGATGGACTGTGCCTCTCTCTCCATGTACCTTCGTATAAACCAGCAGGGGGTCTGCTCGTTTCATAGAAATGAACAGGCAGACAAAACTTTAAACATTGGAAGCAACATTCAAGTAAACTGTTGTTTATATTCAGGCTATTGAGAAAATGAAGAGAAAGGGGGAAAAGTTATGAGATAACATCTGTGTATCTTTTCTCCTGCTGGTTTCTTGCTTGTTGGCCCTTTAGTCTTTTGCTCGGTCTTAATTTGGCAATGAGCTGAGGAGGAGATAAAAGTTGTGGAGGAGATAGAAGGTACTCGGCTGTAGCTGGCAAAGGTTGGTGTGCCTTGTATGTACTGTGTATACACACAACTGAAATGACAGCATACTTCTCTGTTAAGGAGTACCGTTACATGTATGAGAAACCGTGTCTGTATATGTTTTATGCTAATGAGGTGATTAAAATCTGTGTTGAAGTTGTACACTGTAGTCCACTTTAAAAATATTTACAATTAACATAGGAAAAAGTAAAATTCAGTTTTCGTAAGATAGTGGGATACTTAGTTTTTGCATTAAAATATGCATTGATCATGGTTAACTTCCTGTGCTGTCAGAAGTTAAAAAATTAGAATGTTAAGATTTGCACAAACTTGCTGTTGCTGCACAGGATTAAATCATATTAAGGAGTGGAAGGGTTTGTACTACTTTGATTATTATTGTTTATTTTTCCTTAAGCATTTTCAGGACTCGGCATGTCCTAGTTACAAATCTGTGAGCCGAGAAGAGGAGGCAGAGCACGACCACCTCCACTGTGGATGATTAGCGTAAATGGCTTATAGCCATTTCACACGCTCAGTAAGAACCAAACCCCAAATATCTAAATGTTCATAAATGTGTTTTTGGTAGTCATCCAATTTTAATGAGATGGGACAAAACTCCATTGTCACTACCAAATAATAATTGCCTGGCCTTTAGTTGAATGAAATGGATATTAAGAGGCCATAAAAAGATGAAATAACAGGAAGAATCTTGCTACTTAGAATGGGAGAAGTTTACTGATATCCATTTATTAATGGAATTAAGTAGCCTTTTCTTCTCTTTAGGTTAGTTAATAGTCCCATGTGTATGAGAATCCAAACTTTTTTCATTGTAGTTTATTTCATTTCTTCTATTAACCTGCTGAACTTTGCCATACAGATGCAGGGTGTAGAGCTGTAATGACTACCGTTTGGGCTATTTATTAGGCACTGACACTCTACTTAGATGATACACGCTTTTTCTTCTCAGTGCTACAGGGCTAGACTTTGCTGACTTTCCAGGAATTGCTTTCTGGCAGTAGTTAAGTGCCTTTTGTGTCTGGTTATTCACTTTTATTTGGATACATTTCGTCAGAAAGAAAGAAAACTGTGAATAAATTACTTGAATTTAATCTTTGCAGATGCGATTCCTTTCTCCCATCCTTTGAATATTGCTCTAAAACCGCCTGATACACTTAAATCCACACTTATGTGCGTGTTTTAGAATTAGTATTTGGTGTTAAGGCTAGCTCTGAAGCAGAGAGTAGTCTACCTGCAGCTGATCTTCTGGTTGAAACTCTTCACATTGCACCATTGACTATTTGGAGTATAGGCACTAAGGCTCGTACGGATGATTTTAGCAACTCATATTGCACTATTGATTCCAGGAATTCAATGAAACTGCATAATACATTTTTTTTCCTAACTGCTTCCACCCGTTTTAATATCCACATTCATAAACAAACCTTCATGGTGGAGCAAATGCTTTTTCTTAAGAGTCTCTCTCTATTCAAAAGTCTGAATCAAAACCAGCTTGTCATATTGACTAAGAGATAAATTTGATGTTGCCTGGTCCATCTCCCTATACAGACACATTTTGACACAGTGTATTTGAGTGCTAATAATGACATTAGAAGATGTTGGAAAGAGATCTAATTCGGCATGCAGAAGTGACTTTGCTGTCATCTCCTATTTTCTGCACAATTGACAGCAGATACTTGGGGCTGAATTTTTCTTTCAGGTCAGATTTCCAAGGCATGAGGCTGTCTGTTAGAAACAGATAAGACCAAAACCAATACCGAAGTACTTGTTGGAAGTGTCAGCAGTGCTGAGAATTTAAAAAGGGTGCTTCAGTTTTCCGTTTATGACATGACACAACAACATATATTTCACTAGCAATGAAATCCAACCAACAACCCCATTTCAGTTTTTGAAATTTCTTACTGGGAAAATTTTCTGAGAGTAGTCTTATCTGGGAAGAATAAAAATTGTTTTCAAATAATGTATCTATTTTGTCACAGTCTGTAGCCAATGTAGTCTAAAATTCTTTAAAGAAATCAAAGTAGGTATAAATACCTTCATGATCCAAAATGGGAAGTTACATTTCAAGCTTTCATTGTCAGCCAAATAAAATCTATATCTGTACCTCATTTCTAGTGTGCAAGGCCCTCAAAAAGAGTAGGAAAAATATTATCTGAGGTAAAAATAAAACAAAAAAAAACCCTTTCAAATGATGCCATCGAGATTTCATACACTGTTGGTTCTCAACCAGCCCATTTGATATCCTATATCTTCCTTTCAGAAAAAAACAGCTAGGCTACTTCTGCCTTTCTGTTGGTGGATGTTGCTATCAAAATTAGCCCTGCAAAACTTTGCTTGAAAGGCACCTGTGAAGAACAACTTCTAAACAACCTACTTCTCTACAGCCACCCCAACAGCTGGGGGTGTGAAGCACTGTGCTGCGATGATCTGAGGCTTCCTTATCTGCAGATTATCAACACTGAGCAATATCAGAACTCTGCCAACCTGTCAGCTCCGTTCCTGATTCACAGGCTTTTCTGTTTGCTCATGTCTTTTGCCTTCCCTTCCCAAAGTAGGCTCAACTTCCCAAGATCATAGTGTTAGCCTGGCAGCAGTGGGTTTTCTAATGAAAGCTGTTTTTTATTCTTGTGTGCAGAGGAAAAGTGATGCGGACTAAATGTTTCTGAAACTTGTTTTTCTAATGACATAAAAGTGTATGTATCAAAAAACCCCAAATACTGTCATAATCAAAAAAAGTCTCTCCAGCCTTGTATCGTCTCTCTCTCTGGGAATGGATGATAACCTAAGAAACAGCGAAGAACGGTGCAAGATTACAGCAGTACTTCGCTGGTACATGTCACAAGACAGCCCCCCAGAGATTTGTAGCTCAGGACTTCCTCAGCCAGAAGGACATCTTTACATGTAACAGCCTTTGATAAATTTTCTCCAGACACTTCCCAGCCTAGATAAATCTAATCTATCACCTAATTCCTGTAGTAGTCTGTTCCCTCAGTTTAATTATTCAATGGATGAAGTGACATCTCTCTTGATATTACCAGTTTCACTTTTTGACCCTGGTTCTTGTGTTGGAAGAGATGGTGAGCAGTGATTTCCCACTTGCTGTCTCTGTCACCTGTCAGTGTATACATGTCTATCACAACCTCTGTTGTCTTCGCCCAGGCTGAGACATCGTGATCTATCTCATCTTCTCGCAGACAGAATTTGTTTCATACCTTTTGCCTTTCCTCTTACCCCTTCTAGCTGAAGTACATGGCAAACTGGAACAGCACAAAAGTATTCAAGTAGCATCGGTATTATATTTTTATACAGATGCACTATGATATTATCTTTTCTGTTTTCTGTTCCTTTCCTAATAATTTCTAACATTGCTTTTTGACTAATTTTGGAATAGTCCTGAAATTTTGACAGTGTTATTCAGTATAACCCCAAAGTCTCTATGCTGATTGGTGATGGTCAGCTCAGACCCCACCATTACATATGGAAAGTTCTTTCCCTCCTCCCATCCCTTCTGCCCCATGAGTATCACTTCACATTTTTTTTAAATTTTGAATGTAATCTGACTTTGTATCTAGCACCCAGTCACTTTGTATCATAAGTTTCTTTTGCAGTGTTTAATTATTTCTAAGTTATTTGGGGTTGTAAGGAAAGGAACGGTTCCAGCAAACACATTCACATCCCTATTCACTCTCTTTCCAGACCGTTTATGAAAATTTTATGTTTCACAAGCTTGAGCACACGTCACTGTAAAACCCACTGGAGATCAACCTGTAAGTTGTTGCGCTACATCCTTGAAACAAAAGCAGCAGCATCTGTTTGTTCACCTCTGTCACGTGCCTCCTAAAAAGGTGGCTTGTAAATCAAGTTGTTTGCAACATTAGCAGAATTTGGGGGTAGCATGTGTTTAAATTCCGCTGGGATGTCAGGTGTAAATTATGGCCTGCAGTGCGAGGACAGGACCCTGCAGGAAGGCAGTTGGAGGGTAAGTTCCCACACTAAAAGACACTGTAGGTACAGGATTCGTGCTCTGGCAATACGGCAAGGTGTCTCTCAGCTGAAGGACGTGGTTTAATCAGGTATAAGAGATTAATGTCACAACTTGATCTCATGACTACAATGTGAAGAGTGACCAGTTGTGCTCTGGGCCAGATGCTGTTGGCATGAGTTCAGCCTCTATGGCTTTAGGAATTCATCGTGTGAAACTAGATCTTTGTTCTCTGGAAAAATATGCTAATTTGAATTTCCCTATCCTAATTAATTGCCCTAATTAATTTTAATAGTTTAATATCAATCCAAATTCTTTATTAGAAAATGTAGTGCAAATATTTCAAAAGGAATTTTGAAATATTTTGAGCAAAGAGTGATATTTTGGCCACATGTTTGCAAGTATGTTCCCAATAAAGGGGGAAGGTGTTCTTTGCTGAATAGTATATATGCTGGGGAAAAAAAAAAGCTTTTTTTTTTTTTTTTAATCAGGGTGGGGAAGGAGTGGGAATGTGCAAGAACTGCGGTCTGACGTAGCAAATAGTTTTGCTTCTCCTCTGTTCTTTTCCTGCTGTATTTGAAAAATACTGAAATTATTTTGAGATTTTAATACACAATCCAGGAAATGGAAAGTTTTCATTTTGACAGTTTCAAGATGAAATGTTTTAACTTTCATATCAAAACTAATTTTTCAACTTGAAACATCTTTTTAAAAGAGGCAAAAAGCAATCTCTTGTGGAGATGACTGGTCTTGATCATGAGTGATGTCCTGTTGGATTATCAGTGCAGGGAAAGCAGCTTGGTGACTGCCAAAGATACATTTGCTCTATACAAAAATAGAAAAGTTCTGCTTTTGGGTTGTAATGAAATATGAGATGACAGGAAAAACTTCATACAGAGTTCAGCAGTACCCAGATTAACTGTCCTGCAAGTTGCTGACCACATAAGGAGCGGAGCATCTCTCCCAGCAGGAGGGATGGCAGGACTTGCTCCTCGGTCTGGGGTCATCAGCAGATCTCAGACAGCCTCAGATTAGAGCAAATCCACCTGCTGATGATTTGCAAACATGAGATCTAAAGCTGACTTATGCATAATACACATATTAATTTTTATCTATCTCTAAGAAAAGGTGTTTTGAGCTCTCTTTCTCAAAATGCTTTTGTGTAATAAATTGTGAGCAAGTGAGACCATGGGTTGTGGTGGATGTAGAAGCAGATACACAAGAGCAGTACAGCATGTGAACATCTATTAAAATAGAAAATTTACCCACAGGAAATACATTTTACAGCTAAAGGGTAAATATTTATTATGGGAGCAGTGAAGTTTTTTTTACTAGGCGAGTATTTTGAGCTGGTAAGCAATTATCATCTAGTGAAATGGCACCAGTAGATCAAAGATCAAAATAGCTAGCGCCATGCTGGGATATAATTTTTCAACCCTATAAATTTCAAATATATTATTAGGCCAGTGTCCTGGTTTTGGCTGGGATGGAGTTAATTTTCTTCCTAGCAGCTGGCACAGTGCTGTGGTTTGGATTTAGGATGAGAATAACGCTGATAATACACTGATGGTTTAGTTGTTGCTGAGCAGTGCTGACACCGGTCAAGGACTTTCCAGCTTCCCGTGCTCTGCCAGGGGCACAAGGAGCTGGGAGGGGGCACGGCCAGGACAGCTGACCCAACCTGGCCAAAGGGACATTCCATACCATATGGGTCATGCCCAGTATAGAAACTGGGGGAGTTGGCCGGGGGGCAGCGATCGCTGCTTGGGGACGGGCTGGGCATCGGTCAGCAGGTGGTGAGCAGTTGCATTGTGCATCACTTGCTTTGTGTATTCTTTTATCATTACTGTTATTTTCCCTTCTTTTTCTGTCCTATTAAATTGCCTTTATCTCAGCCCACAGGTTTTACTTTTTTTCTCCTGATTCTCTCCCCTGTCCCACTGCGGGGGAGTGAGCGAACGGCTGTGTGGTGTTTAGCTGCCTGCCGGGTTAAACCACAACAGGCAGAAAGCATAAACGTGTTGAATATTTTTTCATTCGATGGTAAGGAATAGAAATAGTTGAGAAATAGTTTTCTCATAAGCACGGGGTATGTGACCAGGCTACTCCCTGAATAGTTAAAATGAAGTGCACAGGGTATGGCGAAGATGAGGTAATAAATTGTGGGAATGTATTCTTTCAGTACGTTTTTGTATGTAATAAAACTTCATTTCTTTTGCAAGCATGTATTTACAAGTTTTTTGCTACTGTTACCTTGTAATAAATTTTGCGCCATGCTGTGCAAAGCAAGGAATACAACAGCCAATGATCAGACTTGCAGTAAAAATAAAATATTAATAACTTTTCATACGGCTGCGGTGAGCCGGGGCTACCCCCCTCTGCGTTCGGGCTGGTTTCACTCACGCTCCAAGAAGTTCCAGGCAGAGCAGCCAGTGCCAAAACCTGGTTATTCAGGATGCTGAGGAACAACTTCCTAATTGCTCAGGTTCGTTGAAAGTGGCTGGTGCTGTGTCTGGGAGCTGACTTGCCTTCAATAAAGCATTCCGCCCTGCCTCCCCTGCTCCTTGCCCGTGCACCAGCATCACCGCTCTGCCGCTGCCGCTCAGGAAGCACCATGGCCTCTTTGCTCCTTCCTGGGTTGCCTCTTGCCCAGCTTAACAGCGATGGACGGTGCCAGTGCTCCTCAGCAAAGTCTCATCTGCCATGGTACTTAGTCAAGGTTAGTCTTTTTTTCTACGTGCCTGTCCCCAGAGCAGTTGCCTTGGTGAGTGAGGGGAGAGAAAATGCTGTCCCAGTGTGTCTCAGTTTAACGAACTCCCCGGGTTCAGTTGGTTCCTGTTTCTTTCTGCATGAATATTCCCATCTGCTGCAGAAAAAATGAAACCACCTTCTTTTCCTTCCTATTAAAGCCCTTAGAGCAGTCATTGTCTTTTGGGGAGATGCCTTCTATATTACTTTAAATTTAAGTTAGTCAAGGAGCCAGAGCTGGCGTTGAACTGTTACCCGTACTGGTGGTGTGGTGCGTTCATGGGTTTGGTGGATCTTTTTCCTATTAGGAAGCAGAGATAGTGACAGAAGATGCAGGCTCCTGCCTTCTGTCTATACAGAGCAGCTACACGCAGCACGTGTGTATGTTCAAGCGTTGCCCTGATTTCAGCCTCCCTGTGGGCTGCAGATGAGTGGGGCAGCCCCATTTCCTAGGTCTCCTGTTGCCTATTCCTACCGGTGCTGATTGTGATCTTGCAACCGAGCAGCTTCAGGGCAGGTTGAATTAGCACGTTGGTCTGATGGAAAGCTGATCAGAGCTTAGATATGTGTTCTGTAAGAAAAACAAACAGATCTGACTCATGATTCAGCTGTGGGGTCTGCAGGTTGCACTCAAGAGGATTGATGAGAGCACAAGTCGGAGGGTGCGAGCCACAGTGAGGTCAATTTATGCATGAAGAATATATCTTGTGATCATAAAAAAGTCTTACAACTTCTTACTTTGCCTTCAGTTTGGTTTGTTTTTTTTTTTTCCCCCCTGAGTGGACCTCTGTTTCCGTGAGCAGTCAAACCCAAGGTAACACACTACGTTTAACTAGTCATGCAGAAATGAATTTTACAGTTGAGCATATCCGCTTGCAAAGGGCTCTCCTCCTCTGCCTTCTCTGCAGTTAAACTAGAAAAGTTTCTTAATGTGTGTGAAGCGTGAATCCAGATGAGTTAAATAGATTTTATTTTATTTATGATTATATAAACTGTGTCATCAAGCCTGTGTTTAAGGCGCTCGTTGCAATTCCTTAGCTTTCCTGAAGGAATTGGTAACACTCACCTCTTCCTGAGCGAGGTGTTGGAGGACATGCTTTTCCTACTAACGCGTGTATGGTTTAATCCCAGAGTCCTTAAAGCCCCCGGATCCTCGTGTGTCATGTTGCTGCTGGGTTGCAGTGTCTGGGGAAGAGAAGGCCACAAGAAGAAGCAGATGAGCCGAACGGGCTTTGCAGGACAGTGATCCTCAAACTGAGGGACGTGCCTGCTCCCTGAGAAGTCCTGGGATAAGTCTGTTCCAGCATCAAGCTGGCTGGGCAAAACTCGTGTGTGCATGACCCCAGGTACCCCCTCGCCCCTCTTAGCTGCCTCCCCAGCTGCCAAATATCCCGTGCCCCTCCAGTTACTGCCCACTTTCTGCAGGAGTGGGAGGCTGTGGATCCATTTTCTCTTCTCTCCCTTCATCTCTTTCCTTCCTGCAAGCTCCTTGTCCCCATATGGGACATGCTGGGGAGGGCCAAGGGGTCTGGGCACTGCTTTTGTGGAGGACGTGTTGAAAAGTTGTGACAAAGCTGCGTTGTTCGGACTTTCCTGTGTAACCTTTGAGAGTTTCCATGGGGACTTACTGCTGGTCTTTGTACTTTGATGCCTAGACGCCTGTTATGCGGGTGCCCTAAACTTTCTCTCTGTAATAAGGCAATTAATTCTTTTGATATTTTGTTTTTTACGAGACTATTATGACTTGGACTGCTTTTCTCATGACTCATGAGAATGGCAAATGGTAACCCACTAATATTGCTGCCCACAAGGGTTTGTAATTTTAGAAGTAATCACTTCGTGGCTGATGTAAATTTTGTAATGAGAAATACTAGATTTATGACTGCAGGATTTCTCACAGACTGTTTTATTGCTTAGAGGAATTGCTTTCTCTGTTGGGAAAATCCATCATTAGATGTCTGCCTCGAATGTTTTGTGGACCGTTTATGCTTGGAGAATGCTAATGCAATCATTGAAACAATAACGATGATTTGAGACAGTATAATTGTTCCCCTTTCCTTCACTCCAGACACAGAACGAGCTGCCAGTCAAGTTAGGCGAAGGTTCGTAAGGGGACTTTACAGCCAGAACGTGAGCAATTGCAACGTCTGGTCGTTGGGTTCTCGCCCCACCTTGTAGGTTTATTCCACTTTCCTGAAATAGGCAACTGATTTCTGTATGTAGTAGCTGAGAAAAGTTGTTTGGAAGAGTGCGAGATACCACCTCTGTCACGGTGATGATAGCAATTGATTTTAGAATCACAGAATCACAGAATGCTTTGGGTTGGAAGGGACCTTTAGAGGCCATCCAGCCCAACCCCCCTGCAGTGAGCAGGGACATCTTTAACCAGATCAGGTTGCTCACAGCCCCGTCCAACCTGACCTGGAATGTTTCCAGGGATGGGGCCTCCACTGCCTCTCTGGGCAACCCCTTCCAGTGCTTCACCACCCTCACTGTAAAACATTTCTTCCTTACACCCAGTCTAAATCTGCCCTCCTTTAGTTTAAAACCACTACGCCTTGTCCTGTCACCACAGGCCTTGCTAAAAAGCCTGTCCCCATCTTTCCTCTAGGCCCCCTTGAAGCACTGCAAGGCCGCACTAAGGTCTCCCCGGGGCCTTCTCTTCTCCAGGCTGAACAGCCCCAACTCTCTCAGCCTGGCCTCGTAGCAGAGGGGCTCCAGCCCTCGGAGCATTTTTGTGGCCTCCTCTGGCCCCGCTCCAACAGCTCCATGTCCTCCTTGTGCTGAGGGCTCCAGAGCTGGACGCAGGGCTCCAGGTGAGGTCTCCCCAGAGCAGAGCAGAGGGGCAGAATCCCCTCCCTCGACCTGCTGGCCACGCTGCTGGGGATGCAGCCCAGGACAGGGTTGGCCTTCTGGGCTGCGAGCGCACACTGCTGGCTCATGTCCAGCTTTTCACCCATCATTTTGAGGAAAGCCTTTACTGCTGCATTTTTGTGTGGAACCTGTCTAGGCAAAAATACTGCCTGCCTGTGGGACTGACCCCCTCGGGCAAGATGTCGGGGGGAGAAACTCTGTTTGCAGTTCCTAATGAAGCTCCGGCCTCAAAGATGTGAACTTCTCAGACCTGCTGGGGTTGAGGTGTTTCTGGGCATGCCTGCTGGATGTGGAAATTTTGGGGCCTACCTAGCTCTTCTGATGAAAACCTTAGCATCTCCAGGGTTAGCTGATGTGGGTTTTGGGGGTTACAGTTCTAGTATGAAATATAAAACACGGGTACCTAATACCTAACTCTGCTGTGGATCTGTGGCCGGGGTGTACTGTGGGCATGTGCTCTCCAGTGATTTTTTTGAAGCAGGCTCCTGCCCGCGTGGCTCTGCTGCGTGGCGCTGGGCGCTGCCCAGGGACGCTGCAGGTCCTCAGGCTGGCTCTGAGCAAGCGGTGCGTGAGCATGGCAGAAGGGTACTTGGTTCGCTCAGCTCTTTCCGTTGCTCGTGTGTGATGATGAGCCGGTACGTTGGCCTGGGAGCACGAGGCAATAAATGCATGCACGTTACTGTTGTTGCAGCTAAAGAAGTTGTTGCTGTTATGTACAGTTTTATTTTCTGTTTGTTTGCTCTTTCACTGAGAGCAGAGCATGTGTATGTTTTTGTATTTAAATGAAGATAACTGCTAAGCTTTCTGTTTTAATACGGTATAATCTTGCCAGCTCTGTGCCAATAGCCTATTGCAGCAGAGAAACTGCCGCAGTCAGCAAGGTCTTTCCTTCGTGGGGCTGTGTCTATAAAAAGACACATAATGAGAGAGTGGTCTTAGAAACATCATGCTTTGAAACACCACCGTGCAACCTCTGGTGCCTGAATTTCTCCAAGATATTTTTCCTACGTGTGCTCCAGTAGTGCTGCAGGCAGCTGCTTGATGGAGCAGGGCGGAGAGGGAGGTGGGAGCCCTTCCCTGTCCGAGTCACTCACCAAGTCCTTTTGTGTCCTGCTATAGCTCGTTTTGGCCCAACGCCTGCTTTTAAGGACCTGATGGAAGCCCTCGTGTCACTTCACTGCTTCCGTGAAGCTGCGTTGTTGCACGGATTAGCATTTCTTTTCATTTCCTACGTTCTGTGTGCAGTAGGTGTACTCGGAGTGAAAACACGTGTCACCGGAGAATCACCTGTGATGTATTGGAGTTTTAACTCCTTGTCTGATTTGGCATATTTTTGCTTTTTAATGTAATTCGTTTCTGCGCTGCTGATCTTATTCTTTATTGAAACAGCACATTTGTGCATGATTCAAGTTCGTTTCTGGAAGCCAGTTTCAATAACTTTCATTTATTTAAACTATTAAAATAGTTTAAAATACACAGAACAGTACCACTCTCGCTTTCTATTCAAATTGCTGCTCTAACCATTGAAATAGGCTTGAAATAAAGTATCTTGGGTTCTGCTTGACCTGATTCAATGTAACTGTTAAAAAGTAGAATTACTGAAAAGATGAAGTCGGATGCATTCCCTATTTGGCTCAGGCTATTGAAATGGGAATGGTATGAGTTTGCCACCGCTATTACTATGTTATTAATCCGGGATATATTATATATTGCTTTTAAGTCTTATCTGAAGGACTGGGTATCCTTTTGTAACGTGTTCTTTTGCTTTTTCTATACGCTGACATTTTGTAGATGAGCCATTGCTCAATATGTAAAGTCTAAATGGCTCTTATTTGATCAAGTACCATGTTATTGAATGCGTTACAAAGAGACTATATCCTCTGCACATTAAGTTTGAGGCCGGTGCTTATTACAAAATCCACACTTTTCAGATGCTAAATATGTGCTATATCTTGCAGGCTAAAAATGGTAACCTCCTGACGGTTTGGGGCTGTTGAGGCTAAATGACTCTCTTATGTCCATCCTTCTCTCTTTTGTCCGTATGGTTTCTGCGTTAGGCCCTAGTTCTTTGCGTTGTTAAATATGGTGTTAAATATCCCTCTGGATCCGGATGGTTAGGAAGCAGTAATGCCATTATATTCCCTATTTTCTGGGGCTCTTGTTATTTTGACTTTGCCTATAAAATATCACTGTAGAAATAATAGTTCTTAAAAAATTGATAGCTTATTTTGTGTCTTTGATCTGCTGTAGAAGCTTTCACCACTTGTTTTTAAGTTGTTAATAGGTGTGCTATAATCTCAGGTTGCTTCAGATTACTTCCACCTTTCTTTTTCTGTAGGTGGGTTTTCAGACGCACAAAGGGCATCTCCTAAGTCATCTACATGAACAATCATTTCTGTGATATCTCCTTGCTTCCATGTAAACATGTAGCTCAAGATATTTTTTTTTCATTTCTCCTCTTCTGATGAGAATCTTGTAAGACAATTGCACCAAAACCAAGCAATTAAACTCTCTTCTCTGCTTTTCTGAATGTTCTATCTCTTTCTGTCTTCTAAAAATTTTTTTTTTTTTAAAAAAATTTATTCTATGCCTGGGTTATAGATTTGTGTCAACAGCGTGTTGATGAGAACTTTATTTCCATGGTCTAGTCATACTGAGATAACTAAACCAAACAAAGTCCACTCCTGCTTTTCTGCATGCAGTTCAACATCACACTGGCAGCAGAGGCACAGTCTAGTCCTTCACCCTCTCCAGTGTTCAGCTTCCCATTCGTCAAGATTAATAATAATCAGAGAGCTCACTTATAGAGGGAGGAAAGTATTGATTGCCATTAAAAAGTTGGACTGTGTCTTAAGAAGTCTAGGTTTTGCTCCTCACTGTCACAGCACCTAATTGACTTTGGATGAATAAAATTATTTCTAGGCTACATCTGGTGCATGATGGTGTAGCAGAGCCCTTACCTGTTTAAATAGATAAGCCCTCTGAAATAGGGAACATTAAAAAAAAGTTAGTGGGGTGCCAAGAAAAATGATCTTATTTTGGCAGAAATGCAGGTACCCTTTAAAAAAAAAAAGCTAACAAACGTGAATGCTGGGACTATTCATAACAAGATATCAGGACAAGTAAACCTACTAATTTCATTTTCTCAAAAATGTTTAAAATCTGAAAAGTGAGAACTATGCAGATTGGATTCTTCCCAAAAGAGGTTATTAAATACAAATGTCACTTTAAAAAATTTGGTTAGGTTATTCATAAAATTGGCTGCATATCTATCTGTGTGAACTTTGCTGAAAAAGCATGAGAACTCTGTAAATCCTTCCCTAGGTCGCTGTTTTTCCATAAATGTTGTGGTTTCTGCATATGTGGGGGAAAAATATTCGTTTGAACCATATCTCACTTCATGTACCAATTTCAGAATGAAGAAGAAAAACTTACTTGTATCTGAATAGAAAAAAATAGCTCTATCATAATGCAGGAAAATTCAGTGGAACCGCCACTAGAAAGGGCAAAGACAGGTATAAATGATGTGTGATGGCTGTAGGTAAATATGAAAATAAATAAATGGAAATAATGTTATTATGTACCTTTCAGGTTTTGGTTGTGGCTTTTTGTGTGAATTGGTAATTATGTTGCAGTGATTGGTAATATCGCGAGTTTTTTATTAGTACGTTTTTAATTTTATATGAACAATAAGGAAACGAGTTCAAAGATGTTAGAGCTGGCGAACAGAAACTTGAAGCTGTGTTGTAGAATGAAATAAGGCTTGGATTCAGCTTACAAACTAAATTGCTTTTGAAAAAGTAGTACAGTAGTCGGGCAAAACATGGACTTATTTCATGGATAAACTTGGACTTATTTCATGGATAAACTGGACCTTAGCTTGATAGGTTCCTGTTCAAAAGTATTTTAAAAAAACTGCAATAACTTTTCCTTTTGTGCTAAGTGTGTGAGTAAATATGTATACAACTGTAAAACAAATTGAAGATGTATGGAAAAAAAAGTAATCAAATGTTTAATGACCCCGGTATTTGGCATCATGGCAGCTGAAATTACTTGAAGACCCTTCTACAACCCACAAACAAATTAATGTTCGGTCACTCTTTTGCTTTCCATCTCCAGACAAAGAGAGGATTTCATCCACGTGCCCACTGTTGTGTGAGGGGTGCAGAGCAGACTTGGGGAACGAAGATGAGGTCTCTTGGTCTAAGCCAGGTCATCCTTTCTTCTTTTGAAATGGTGTATAACTGAAAGGAGCTGTATATACCTATTAGTTAAGATGAATCATAGAATGATGTGGGTTGGAAGGGACCTTTAGAGGCCATCCAGCCCAACCCCCCTGCAGTGAGCAGGGACATCTTTAACCAGACCAGGTTGCTCACAGCCCCGTCCAACCTCACCTGGAATGTTTCCAGGGATGGGGCCTCCACCGCCTCTCTGGGCAACCCCTTCCAGTGCTTCACCACCCTCACTGTAAAACATTTCTTCCTTCTATCCAGCCTAAATCTCCCCTCCTTTAGTTTAAAACCATTACCCCTTGTCCTGTCACCACAGGCCTTGCTAAAAAGCCTGTCCCCATCTTTCCTCTAGGCCCCCTTGAAGCACTGCAAGGCCGCACTAAGGTCTCCCCGGGGCCTTCTCTTCTCCAGGCTGAACAGCCCCAACTCTCTCAGCCTGGCCTCGGAGCAGAGGGGCTCCAGCCCTCGGAGCATTTTTGTGGCCTCCTCTGGCCCCGCTCCAACAGCTCCATGTCCTCCTTGTGCTGAGGGCTCCAGAGCTGGACGCAGGGCTCCAGGTGAGGTCTCCCCACAGCAGAGCAGAGGGGCAGAATCCCCTCCCTCGACCTGCTGGCCACGCTGCTGGGGATGCAGCCCAGGACAGGGTTGCTTGAAGGTGCTACCTATTTTCCTTTCAGCCACCTCGCCCTTTGCTAGTGCTCACTTGGACAAGGTGGATTCTCTTTTCTTTGTTAATTACTGCAGCTGCCCAGCAAGAGAGCAGGGTAATGTGGAGATGGTGGGGGCGGGAAGAGGGACATGAATTTACAAGCTCGGCCTGAAGAAGTTTATGTTTCTTGGTACGTGGGTGCTAATGTTTCTTGTCCCTTTTCCAGCTTGCTTGTCTTTGTCTCCTCTGCCACACTCTCCACAGCCTTAAGAAGGAGGCCAGACAGCAGAGATCTTTAGCATCACAGGCACATTTCTCAAAGGCAGCAGTTGAAATGATCTGACACTGACTCTGTTTAAGGCTAAATTGTGCATATTTATCCTTAGCTGAAAAGGATCATTAGATTATGCCCCATGCTCATATGAAATCGATAGTAACATGTGCAATGAGCCTGTCCTCTCTTTTATGACATTACGGACTCAAGTATTTTACACATAAATAGGGCAAGATATGAAGCAGAGTGCATACTTCTTTGAGCTGGGAGACATGCACCATAAATCAGGATATGTGTGCATAATTACAAGATATCAGAACAAGTCCCAAGGGTATTTTTAGCATTGTAAAATGTTAGATAGACCTGCTTTCCTACAGAACATTATCCTTCTCATTTCTCCACTCCTAGGTACCAGACAGTTCCGTCGGCCAGATTACTTGACGCGGTAGCGGTGTGATAAATTGCAACTGCAACAGTATACTGTGTTTAATTGCACAGTCAGAGTTTAAAACTTCTTCTGATTAAATTGTGCAAAGCCTCTGAACTAATTGTCTGAAAATGTCTTCAGGGTTGAGCACTTTCTTAGCTAACATTTGGACGTGAAAATCAAAGGCTTGGCTTTTCTGCTGGCGTGCAACATTTTGGGAAGATGGCTTGACCTGGGTGAACGGGTGACTTGGGGAAATGGGAAAGAATAACGACGTCATTGCTGTTCTTGAGTATCTATATTTTTAGAAGTGTTTGGCCATTAGAAATTTAATTTATATACATGAAGTGTTTGGAAGGATTTGACAGGAGAGAGGAAGGATCTGTTTTGAGTTTAAATACTGATTTTTATCTTTTTGTTAATGTAGGCCTGAATATGAATTTGATCATAATAATACCTCATATGGTTTTGAGGCCATTTTCTTCTTCTTCTCTGTTCCCAGGATAGCCTTTGCATCCATGCATTTTGGGGACACATCGTCCTTCTCCATGTACCTTGTCCTTGTGTCAGTACTGAGCGTTAGCTGTACCTTCTTGGCTGCCACCATTCAGGATTGACTTGATGAAAGCCATCAGTGAATGCCCAGTGCTCAGGTCCACCGAGTGACACAGACTGTGTGACACAGGCAGCGTCTTGGGCAGAATTCTCATTTTGATGCCTGTAAAACAACAAAAAACCCAAACAAATTAAAAAAAACAACCAACCAAAAAAAAACCCCAACAACAGAGAGAGAGGAGTGAGATGAATAGCAACGTCTCATCTCTTTGTATTGTCCTCCTGGGCTGCCGCTGTCTGAGGGGGCAGGAAGTAGGAGGATGGAGAACAAACCACCACTAAAATGAAAAAGCGTGAGAAGTACCACAACGGTAAGAAGAGCTGTGCTTTTTTTTCCACATAAGGGAAGCTTCTGTGCAGCCTGAGATTGCGTATGCCCCGTTGCAGCAGGGTTCAGCCTTGGGTGTGCAGTTAGAGCTTTTACGTGATTATTGTTCCTCGGAGCAGATTTTAAACCTGCAGTTTAGTCAGCATTGATGCTTCCATCAAAACAGAAGGGAGTTTACTTATTTTTTTTCCTGCATTACCCGGTAGTAAATTTCTAACCCCAGCCCAGTGTAATGAATCTGGATGCAGTTCTCCCTGGCTTGTTTAACTATTAATTTTAACAGTCCTGTGCTATCCTACATTTCCACAAAGCCAAGACTGGATTCTTACAAGACCTTAAAAGTAGTTACCCCATGTAATTTTGTAAGAGACTAACAAGCTTCCTTGAGCTCTCCTGTGTGCCATTCCTGTCTCGGTGTAAAGAGAAGCACCTTGGAGGGCAGGATGCCTTCAAATTGGTGCAGCAGGTGCGGTGGTAAGAGGGGATGGGAGAACAGAGGCACCGAGCTGTCTTCTCTTTCCTTGGGGATGGTAGGAGAGGGGCATGTGAGATAATAGGTATGAGAGATCTTATTTCAGCCCCTTCAGGGAAGAGGGTCTATATGAAAAAATGATGGCTTGCTCTTGCAATGAAACTCTCCGCCGCTACGGCAACACCTGTAATCTTCTCAACGAGTTTCTGAATATGAATCACTTGTCATCCTTTTTTTTGTCATCCTTTTTTTCAGAAGGTGCAAATATAAATGTCTTTTACTGTGTTTCTAAGGTTCAAAAGGAAAGACCGCTGCACTGATTTAATTATCTGAAAGCCTCTTACCCTGATATACTTCTACCTTTTGTGGAGCAACTAGCTGTCATTTAGCTTGATTTAGCCAATTTACTCATATCAATTAATTGGATAATGAGCCATAGGCAAGCTTTAGGTATCTCGCAACTATTATCCTCATTTCATCATTTACTGCAAGAGAAAATAGAATATAAATTTCCCCCAAATGTTCTGAAAACATATATCTAGTTTAATAAACTGAAATTGCCACAACTTTATTTCGCCTTGCTGTCCTATATTATCCGCAAATCAATTTTTACTTTGTTCTTCACTTCTTGTTTGAACCATGTAAGGACACTGTCATGTCTTAAAATGGTGAGACCACTCATGATGCCTGAACATTCACACCTATTGCTTAAATTGTGTAGCTTGCACCAGTAGTTCTGTGGGTGTTCATTTGGCAGATATTTTAAAGGTTAATCATGAAGCTAGTTTGCTGTCATTGTATTCCTTGATCTAATAGATGAGAGAAGTCAAATTCATGATATTCTGCTAGGAATGGCTAGGTGATTTGTTTTTTTGTGGCTTTGTAAACCATTTGTAACGTGGCCTAAAATATTTTGACATAAAAAGTGCTACCCCAACTAATAGGAACATTAAGCAATACGTGTTCCTAAACCAGACCTTATCCACCACTCAAAAATAAATGCAAAGAAAATACTTTGCAAAGGTATTAAACTTTTAACAGCCTTAAAAATATATATTTTTAATAACTGAGTGGCTCATTCCCCTAACCAAATAGGCTTTTGGATTAATTTTTGGAAGATGTTAGCTTTTATGCAATGGTAATATTCCTCTTCAGGTTTTCACATATGCTGATAATATCAACACAGGTTTCAAATTCACCTTATGAAGCATTTGGGGAACTTTTTTATTAAATCTGATACTTGTAGTTTTATTGTCAGTTGAACTACTATTAGACTTGTATCTGCCTCTTCGTTTCATGCTCTCACCTAGGTGTATCAGTCGGTTTAGTAATACTAAGCCCTACTGATTTTGAGAAGAGGACACAGCTTTCAGCAGCAGGCCAGGGTTTCTGGGCTTTTCACAGTGTGGATGGACTTCCAGGGTTCCTGGAGTGCGAGCCCTTTGTATCTTAGAGATATCTCATCTGTGAGCAGATGATATCAAAACCTATGTGTCACATTATATACTGTGATTAATTTCTAGGAGCCTGAAATATCACACTTGCTGTGCAGAGGTGCTGGATCTGTGATTTTTGAGTCTGTCCACACGGGCAGACTCAATGTTTTTAATGTACAGTTCAAATGTACGCCTAGAGTAATTAAACGCACAGATCTAAAGAAGTGTTTTGGTTTTTTTTTTCCCAGATTTATATTACTGTTACTTATTTCAAAGCATGTAAGTCATACATGTTCTTATCAGGAAAAGTATAGCAGTGAGAAATTTTACATTAGCCCTAAGCTAGACCTTGAAAATTAAGGGTGAGGGTTTTAAAGGTTTAATATGCATTTCCCAACAATCAGTATTTTCTCTTTTGAGGGGATTAATGAAACTCTTTAAAGCTGCGTTTTGTGATGGCCTGCAGCATATTACTAAGGGCTCATTATCTTGTCAAAGCTTGTAAAATATGGACCCTGCAGGAGTGATGTTGTTACTCAGTGAGTTAATATGGAGTCAGTCTTTTTGCATGGTGCAAGGAGGAAAAATGCTGCAGTAGATACAGATGGAGATGAAAATGCGGGACCCTGTGAGACTCTACCCACCGTACCGGTTCTAAATTTGTTTTGGACAAATTAGATTTGTTGCTCTTCAGTTTTCCTTCTGAAAACTCTCTTGTGACTTTATCGTCAGCTGAAGTGTTTATTGACTGAGAAGTGCTTGCATTTTAGTGATGGATATGGTGATCCTGGTAAACACTTCGGGGCCTTCGTGATGCAATCTGCTGTGTAAGTGTTTGTGTTATTTCATGATGGAGTGGGCAGAGGCTTTATTTAAACAAAAAGTAGAACAAAAAGCCCACAGTTTCAGCAGCCATTAATTTCATTAACGCTAGCACCAAGATAAGAGTTAAATGATTTGTGGATATATACAAATGTCTTAAAGTAGAGAAGTAACACGGAATCCGATGCCGCTATCGCTGGGAGAAGTGCCAGTGTTCTCATTATTTTTAATGACTTCCAAACTGGGCCCTTGGTGACTGGTGAGGTAAGCAATTTCAGATGGGAAACGTGATATCCTCTGTGCTGGAAGGCACCGAACGCCCTCAGTTTTTAGGGGCCATGGCTGTGCTCAGGGTGCTCTGAGAGGCAGCAGACAAATTGTAGGTTGAAGGCTACTGTGGCCACTTCTTTAGGAAGGGGGGATAGAAAAAGGAAGGCTTTGCTAGGTTGTTTAATAAAATAGAACATTCTAGGCGATAAAAATTGGATGTGATGACACAGCTCCTGAACAAACATCCATCACTGCAGAAAGATAGGTGCTAAAGAGTATGTCTGCAGCTCTTTTGATTTTATCCCAATATTAAAAAAAAAAAGCGCCAAAAACCCAGTAACTGTTTCTGTTTATTAAAAAAGATAAGCATCTTATGAAGGTCTGGAAGTCATTAATAACGAAGTGACGCGTGTGAGAGGCGCTTACCTCGGAAGCAGGTGGCCTGTGGTTCCCATGTGCCCGATGTCCCCCTTCCTGCGCTGCCGAACACGCTGGAGAGCTGTGTCCCTCGGAAATCCCACCAGCACTCATCTCGGCTGCCAGCGGGGGGGCAGCGCCCGGGTGTCTCCTCCTGTGTGAGTGGGAGTTTGCAGAAGCAGCTTCTCCAAAAGGGCTTGGGGAAGGATCCCAATTGGAAACCCCCCCGACCGCCCGCGGGGCTGCTCAGCTCTCTGGGAGTTAAGCAAGACACGCGAGTCAGGAGTATTGAACGGTAAACCAGGGGGATAGCAGATACCGGGAGTGTTTTAATGGTGAAAAAAGGATTTCTGCAGGATCCAGGCTCCTGTTTTTCACTCTAGCACATATTTTCCTGTATTTTGAACAGGAGGCTGGGCAGCCCCTTGGCCACATCTGCCCCAGGCAGAGAGCCCTACTTGCCTGTCGGCTAGCCTGGGGACAGGGCATCCCTTACCCTCCCTTCTGGCTGGGCATGTCTGCGTAGAAATGGTTCCTATTGTGCCCAGTTTGCTTAAAAAGCTGAAAATATTTTAATTTTTAAGTTGCCGATCAGGAGTCAAAGGCAATGAAAAATATCGCTTTGTGCGGTGCAGGAAAGTTGCGTAGTGCCGCTCATGTGATGATGAAATGTCTGCTTTGGAAGTTAAAATTACTGGAAAGATGACCCAGCGATAGCAGACAAACCCACAAATTTGGCAGATTTAAAGCAAACACAAAGCAGTATATTTTTGCGTGTTTTTTTTTTTTTTTTTTTTTTGTAGTATAACTTCAGGCCTTAATTTTTCTT
>VYZW01051224.1:195756-276555 GCA_013401315.1 Balaeniceps rex
TTTTTTTTTTTTTTTTTTTTTTATGCAATAGATTAAATGGTGGAGCTCGCTGCCATGTGCTACTTGGGAAGCTAAAACTATAAACAGATTGCAAAGATATGAGATAAATTCACGGTAGATTGGTCGACTGATGGCTATTAAAAATGACAGTTGACATGCAGCCCTCATCTTGGGAAACCCATAAATCACTGGCTGCTCAAATTTGGAGAAATAAACCAGAGGAAGGCTCAGGCTCCGTGCTTCTCTCCTGGTCCCTGGACCTCCGCTACCGACTACCGCAGAGACAGGGCAGAGCGTTGGCCTCGCCCTGGAGCCAATGTTGTACGTCTGCTCCTGTGTCCAAAGACTATTTGCAGGGTCAAACGTAGAGGTGAGGAGTTGTTATCTTCTCATTTATATTTCAGCTGGGAGCCTTGCAGTTATTGCTAAGGTTAATCCAAGCCCGGTTTGAGCTGGCGGTCCTGCTCCTTTTCAGGCACCCCAGATGTGGTCCCCCTCCAGACAGGGTGAAAAACATTGCTCTGCAGTCTTAAAAGTAGCCTCTGCAGCTGAGACACACGCACGAGAGAGTTACCGCTAGTGGAAATTTAGGTGAGCGCTCTACTGTATAAATTTTTCACTGCCCTCAAGTATAAGTTACTTTAGACACAGAGTAATATCCATAATTAAAATGCTCCCTTGAAGTAAATAATTAAATGAGGATTACAATTACGAGCCCACAAAGTGACACAGGTGACAGGCTTACCTTAAGTAGGACAATTAAACTGTAAATTAAAATTAAACTTCTCCACGAAATTAGAATATTATGTAAGGTAATTATCTAAGAGTAATAGGTTAGGTCTGTACACTGCCTCCATAAATCCTTTCAGAGGTCTCTAGAAAACAGATTTTTTTACCCTGTTGTTTTGCTGTTTGGTTTTTTTGGTTGTTTTCCCTTAGCAAACTCTTCTATATATTTTTTTTTTTTAATGTAGTAGAGATATCGAACCCTGTGAGAGTATTTGCTGCTGCAGAGATGCTTGTGTGCCTGAGCAGGGCTCAGTTATGGATCTGTTCAATGTCAGGAAGAGAAAGTGCCATCTTCACAGCTTCTCACTCGCTGCCTGAGCAACAAACAGTTCCTATCACTGGCACCTTTGCGCACGCTCAAAGAAGATTTACTGCCAAATTCCTTAATTCATTAGTTTATATATTTTACATCTGAAGTTTTTAAACTGTTCTTGTGAGAGTTAAAAGACAGGCTTTGTTTTATTCTGTGTTAAAAGAATAAATTTATTCTCCAGGTAAGAAGTGACACTTGATTTTTGGCAGTCTCTAAATCAAGGAGTTATGAGCTGTGCAAAATGTTCTCTAAATGGTACAAACATAATTTTTTCCCCTGTGTTTTTATTTTTTTAAGCAGATCAATGTGGTAGAAAATACTAGTAGTAAACAAAATTTTTTTTTTGGGGAAAAAAAAAACCAAACAGTGTTCTAGTCCAAATTCAAAAGACCCTTTCTGAAGAAAATGTGCTGATTTTTAGGGAGAACAAAAAAAAAGGTTTATTTTCCAAGAAAACTGTGTTTGAAACACACTGTAAGTTAATGCTTCAGCTAGAAAGTAGAAAAATAGGATCGTTGTATCAAAATAGTGAATAGAATGAAGTATAAGTTAGCTTTAGACCAAGTGGATTTTTAAAAATAAATTTGAGGAGTTCTGTAGGCAGACCTAGGAGCTTTGAGCACCTCTGGTGTTGACTCCAGGCCCCTTCTGGAGTTACAGACGTTTTGGCTTTGCCCAAGGGAGGGAAGCACCGTGCGTTACGGGGCGCAGTTAGGGCTGCTCCTGCGTGTGAGTGGCAAGATTTAGCAAATCCTTCCCTGGATTAATAGTCCTTCCTTATGTAAGTCGCCTGGCTTAGTTCATCGAATTATTTTTGTGACTAAGAATGTTCTGAACGTGTAAAGGATCTACGTACTTGGGCCCTCAGCAGGTTACGGGCGCGTAACCTCATGATTCATGGTCATCGCAAGGGGTGGCCGAGCCGGGCAGTGCCTTCTCGGGAAGGATGCGCTGCTGTGGCTTGCTGGTATCTCAGCAGCTTTGCTGATGTTGTTTATCACAAACTTAGAGCTGCTTAGATATAATTTTTTAGGATATGCTATGCTTGAACAGTGTGGGGTTTTTTATTTAAAGTTTTATTAAAGTAAATAATCAGAAATTCTGAAATGATTAAATAAATAAGATTCTGATTAGAGTCATTTTATATCCTTTGATAATCTGACAAATTGAATCACGCTAGCCTGCTAAATCAGAGCATCAAAACATCACAAAATGTTTTTCATATTTTACTAAGTCCTTTTATACTGTAATTTTTAATCTCTGCTTCTAATATTACATTTTACCCAATTTATTAAGACGACAAACAAGAAACTAATTTTGACAGCTTTGTTACTCTCAATTCAGAGAAAAAGGAACAGATTTTTTTTTTTTTTTTTTTTTTTTTTTTTTTTTTTATCTTTGAATGTACGATCTTAAAGCCTGGAACAATTTAAATCGCTTTTTAGATACTGTACTCCGTTTAGTAAAATATTTAGTGCCATTATGATAGTGTAAACCATTAGACTGCAATTAGACTAGCACAGCACAGAGACTAATAGTTCTGTTGGAACACAACGCTGATGCATGATTGCCCCATTAGGATCGGAAGTCTTGAAGCACTGAGGTTATTAAAAAAAATTAATCACTGTTCCAGTCTTGATTTTGTTAGATTGTAATAAAAGTATCTTATTTATGGCTATAACTACTCCTGTGTCAACCTCTTAAAGAAGTATTAAAAAAAAAAAATAAATCCTAGTAAGGATTATTTGGATGATGATTATAAGGTCTTTTGCCTTACTGCAGCTGCAACTGGAAATCCAGAACTTCATCTGTACTTTCCCGAAGGTGTTATTCAGGCAGGTTGTACTGAAGCGTGTTTTCAGGACGTTAACGGGGCTGTTTTTACAGGTATTTATGAGAGCAGGGTTTTAAAGGTCGCAAAAAATTTTAAGTCATATTGCTGTCTCAATATTCTTTTTCAAAAATACCCAAACGTACACCGAATACGTTCACATAATTCCAAAGACAAGTATAGATAGGAAGGAAATAATTCCAAGTATAGATAATTCCAAAGACAAGTATAGATGGGTAGGAGGAAATATTTTCTTTTTCGCTACCTTGTTTAGCTTTTAAAGCATTTAATAAGAGAGTTTATATACACAGTCAGGTTTTCACAGCAACAGGGGAATAAGAAGCATTTTGAAAATAAAAAGGAGACTGTAAAATTTTTAAAAATGGGATCAGGCACTTAGGAGCTGCATTAACGTTGGTAATAACATCTAACTAGTACAAAACAAAACTGATTTCACTTCAAATTGCTGGCATTCCTTTACATTTGTGCATGTGGGTGTCAGTAGCGCATCTGCCTGTGCTTAATATAATCAGAGAAGAGACTGCAAAATGACTGAGCTAGTCAGCACTGAGCTAATTGCTGGGGACTAAGAACTGCAGGTATTTGCAGATAATTCTCTCTCCAACAATCCATATACTGAAAAATAAAGCAGGGGGAAAAAAAAAAAAAATCACTCTCAGCTGACAAATTCATTTGAGAAACTCATTTAAAAGTTTAGAAGGAATTAATTTCTAAGGGTGGAAAGAAAGGCTGAGTTTTGGGCTGAAAATTCTTTGCGTGTATTTCAAAAGTAGAAGGAGAATGAGTTTTGCCTGTGGTGACACGAGCGATGCTGGGCTCACCCTGGTTTTGCAGGGATGAGTGCGCAGCTAGCTGGGTGACCGGCTGGTGCGAGGGCTGAGCTGCCCTCCGTGCACCCGTGCTGCAGGAACGCACCCGTCGCAGCAGGGTCTGGAAAGAGGCAGGAGAAGCAGAGGTCAGAGGGAATGTGAAGAGTGAGAAAGACGGGCAAACTGAAAGAGTAAAGAGAGCAGGAAAAAGAGCGATACAAGCAGAAACAGTGATGCTCCTCACCGTAAGGGATTCCTTGTCATAAGTGAGGGATGAGGAAAATTTTTAGACTTTTGACAGCTTGCCCAGGTTTTGGCTGGGATAGAGTTAATTTTCTTCCTAGTAGCTGGCACAGTGCTGTGGTTTGGGTTTAGGATGAGAATAACGCTGATAACACACCGATGGTTTAGTTGTTGCTGAGCAGTGCTGACACTGGGCAAGGACTTTTCAGCTTCCCGTGCTCTGCCAGGGGGACAAGGAGCTGGGAGGGGGCATGGCCAGGACAGCTGACCCAACCTGGCCAAAGGGACATTCCATACCATACGGCGTCATGCTCAGTATAGAAACCGGGGGGAGTTGGCCGGGGGGCAGCGATTGCTGCTCGGGGACGGGCTGGGTGTCGGTCAGCGGGTGGTGAGCAGTTGCCTCACTTGTTTTCATTTTTCCTGGGTTTTGTTTGCCTCTCTTGTTTTCCTTTTCATTGCAATTTTTATTACTGCTACTATTATTATTATTATTTTATTCAACGATTAAACTGTTCTTATCTCAACCCGCGAGTTTTCTTACTCTTGCCCTTCCAGTTCTCCCCCCCATCCCACCAGGGGCGGTGGGAGGGTGAGCGAGCGGCTGGGTGGTGCTCGGTTGCCGACTGGGGCTAAACCACGACACAGCTATTAGGTATAGTTAGACAACGTTGGCCATGGTAGATGGTTGCTCTTGGTTCTCTTAGTTCGGTTGACTTGTCTTTCACGTTCAAAAGTAGTTTAGGTCAGTGAAAATAAACTTTAAACTTAGGCTGATTAAACCTTGTTTAACTTGCATTCTCCGAAATATGTGTAAAACATACAGAATACGTCAACCGTCTGCATCTGCAATTAACCCTGCATTCTAGTTTATATAAAATTATGTTTTTGATGAATACTGAACAGGGATTTAAAAACGTGTGGGCATAGCTATTAAAACACTGTATTAGTGAGAGAGGGGCGCATTTTAATGCAGAATTAACAAATATGACTTATGGGTAGAAGGTACTGCTTTAGAGGAATGATACCATTTCAATAAGGCACTTGAAAATCGCACATTAAAATGTCTTTAATGTTACAAATTCTTTGAATTGTGTCCGTTAGCTTGATAGCAGTGTGTGTTAGAGGTTCATTTGTATGAGCTATGGTACAGAAGTGACCTGGACCTGTTGGAGTGGGTCCAGAAGAGGCCACAAAAATGCTCCGAGGGCTGGAGCCCCTCTGCTCCGAGGCCAGGCTGAGAGAGTTGGGGCTGTTCAGCCTGGAGAAGAGAAGGCCCCGGGGAGACCTTAGTGCGGCCTTGCAGTGCTTCAAGGGGGCCTCGAGGAAAGATGGGGACAGGCTTTTTAGCAAGGCCTGTGGTGACAGGACAAGGGGTGATGGGTTTAAACTAAAGGAGGGGAGGTTTAGGCTGGATATAAGGAAGAAATTTTTTACAGTGAGGGTGGTGAAGCACTGGAAGGGGTTGCCCAGAGAGGCAGTGGAGGCCCCATCCCTGGAAACATTCCAGGTCAGGTTGGACGGGGCTGTGAGCAACCTGATCTGGTTAAAGATGTCCCTGCTCACTGCAGGGGGGTTGGGCTGGATGGCCTCTAAAGGTCCCTTCCCACCCAAAGCATTCCATGATTCTATTTAAGGGTGCTCTGGCACGGAGGGAGCTCTGAAATAATGCAGAAATGAGTGTGAACCTCTGATGTTCAGGGTCACGTCACAGTCTGTGGGTTTGGACCAGCAGCTGGCCACGTCCACAAGCACCTGTGGGCTTGGGACTCTGCTGACTGCCATAGAGGACAGCCCGACGGTGTTAATCTGCTCCAGGAACACCAGTTTCTTAATGCCCGCAGAGTGCAGGATTCTCGATTCTGGTTCTGCAGATCATGTGGGGCCAGGGGAAAAAAAAAAATTAATTGGAAATATGGGAATGGCAGCATTGAAGGAACCTACTTCAAAGAACTGGAAAAGCTTCAATCTCTTCCTCCACAAATTCTATTTAAAGAATCCCAGGCAGAGTACATCAGGGTACACAACACACAGGCTTGTGATGTTTTCTGTGTATTTTAGAGACAAGTTGGATGTTGTCTTCCCCCTTATTTAGGGTGCTTTCCAAGACTTTTCCAAGACTTTCACAAGACTTACCTGCCCTTGTGCAACTGTCTTTTATCTAGATAATCTGGAAGAACTGCTGTATAAAACGAAACAACAAGAGTGCCGTATGAAATGCTTTAAGTTGTGTATTAGCAAATGAATATAAAAAAGTCTGGTCCAGATTTTAGGGCAAATCTGGTTCCTCCCCTGTACCGTACAGAAGCACTGATAACAACTTTAAGTGAAGCTTGGAGGGAATCTGTATTTTGGCAAGCGGCTCGAGCTCTCCGTGCCTTGGCTTTGGCTGCATCCTCCGGCCGTTGCCTACAGTGGCCGTTGTCGGGTTTTGAAGCTCTTTTCTTAACCTGCCTGTTAGGTTTTGCTGTTTAAAACGAACTCTGGCTTTGAATACTGCAGCTTTCTGAAGCTTGATCTTTCGTGGTACTCTTGCAGGGGTTTTTTTTGCCTGGTTTTCTAGGGAATGAGGCGGATACGGCCACCCTGTTTGCCCGGTGCTGGTGTCTCCAGGGCATTCTCGCTAACTGTTGGATGCGTTGCTGCATTTCAACCGCATTTATGACGTGGGACCAGAGCTTCAAAGACCCTAAGTTTCTTGGAGTACAGCTACACAAATACCGCATAACTGCTCACCTTTAACTGTACGTTAGAGCGGCGTTACACATGCCCGATGGGGAAATCTTTGTTAAGACACCAGAAAAAAACTCAAAGAGGAGACATGAGGCCATAGGCAGCCCGGTGATGCTGCTGAGGAGCCTCCGGTGCCTCTGTGCCGCTGGTGCTCGACCTGGGCTGGCCAGTGCCCCTCACCGGCCTCCTGCATCACCCGTGCTGTGGCCCGGTGTCTCAGGCCGCTGTTCCTGCCCACCATGTGCATCCTTCCCAAAACAGGGGAGATGGCACTCGCTGCTCTGCGGCGTGCACCGGCCTGGCCTTAGGGCCTCACAGGGTCTGGAAACTTCTCATTTATCTGACACACCTCTGTGCTCCCGTCCATACGTACCCTGCCCAGGCGCCCGTGGTACCCTGCCCAGGCGCCCGTGGTACCCTGCCCAGGCTGTGCACCATCTATCTCCTGTGTCCCTGGGGCACCCCGACGTGCTTTGCCGGTGTCTCGTACTAGCAGAGCTAATCTCAGCACTGTCTTTCTTGATTCCAGTTTAACGCAGTTAGTTGGGATTTTTAAGGACTTTGACTTGTTTTTTCTCAAATACCAGCTGTCGGAAGCACACATAGGTCTCACGGAACAGGTGCAGTTTTTGAACTGATGTAAACGAAGAAGGGAGAGACATTTGGTAAATATTAATTGGCAGGCACTCTGAGTAAGGACAGCAGACAAAATGGGAAAAAAAAACGTGAATTTGGGAGTGCCTCACAAATGGGATTTCTTTTTTTTTTTTAATTTCTTTTTATTTTTTTTAAGAAAAAGGAAAGGGGATCCAGATATCAGTTGATTCTGTTTCTGTGGAGCCCTTCATGAGACTCTATCCCTTTGACTCATTAAGTGGATGGAAGCATTTGTTAACTAATTGTGTGGCACCTCACAGCCGCTGTCTTTTTTTATCAGTGTTGCTCTCATTTTTGATTCCTTCTATGTCTACCAATATTTGAAAGAAGTAGTAAAAATGCTAACATAGGAAATAAACATAAGATTTTTTTTTCTCCAAGTAACATACGTCACACAAAGCTTACCCGAGAAGTATTGAACATGATGTGAATACAGGAGTCCCAGACCATTTTAAATGCTACCTTGGTTTTATGATAACTACATTACAGTTTCCTAATCTATGGACCTACCTTACAAGAAATACTTGTAGATGAAATTTCATGGATGGAGGTAAAGTAAGGAAAATGTCCCTTTATTCCCTGATGATGCTGAAGTCTAAAAAAAAAAATTATTGCCTGCGTGAACAAACAGAAAAAAGAAGTTATTTATACTAGCCCGTACATTATTACACATTTTTCAGTGCGATTTTTGTTTATTACTGACTGAAATAGGAACTCTGACATTGGAAAGAAGAACTCTTTGTGTCCAGACAGCAAGAAGGATACGGATTGTATCAGCCTCTTCCCCCTTGTGACTTTTCTTCCTTTGCGGACTAAATCCTCCGCTATTTGCGTGCTCGGAGTTTCACACGGAGCACTTCGACACAATGCGCCTGCTTTGGGGAGTGGGACGAACGGCGTACTTTTAACAAGTGTCCTTGAGGCAGAGGACAAGAGGAAGGCACATTGCCGCGCATCCCCCTTTGTTTATGCAGATGGAGTGCAAGGTAACCCGCACCGGGGTCCGCCGTGGGAGAAGGCGCAGCGGTGTCACGGAGCTCCGAGAGCTCAATAAAAACAATGAGAGACGTGCGGCTTCTCCGCGTCTGCTCTGCATAATGGCGACTCTGGTTTTTACAGCGCTTGGCCGCTCGGTCGTCCTGGGATTTAGCGAAGGACGTGGAAAACAAACGCATTTGCTGTACCTACTTCCTGCTGCTCGGCTGGAAATGGAGCAAGTCAGAGAGAAATGTAGCTTTTTGGGTCATTAAAAATCCATTTTCATTAAAAGCCAAGTATTGCGGCGACATACTTATTTATACATTCATCCCCTGTCTGTCTATGCCTTGCAGATAGAGCGAAGAGAGCCTTTTCATAAGAGTTTTAAAGCCTAAATGGAAGAAAAGCATTCTGTTTACCTTGAATTCCTCCCATGGCATACTCGTTCGGTTTTTCACACCGTATTGCATGGCAATTACTCCACATTCTTTCTTTCCCACCAGTTCCTTTTGTCCCATGTATCTATCATTCGTTTTTATCTCGATCTTCCACCTATCTATCTATTTCCTCTTTGTGCTTAGAGTTGGTCGCAAATTATATTTGCGATGCAGGGAGCTTTCAATCTGACTGTCTTGATATTATTTTATGCAACCGTGACTACCGTAAAAATTGGCTTTACTGCCTCTTTTGTGTTATTGATTCAAGCCCATTTCAGAATTAACTTGTTTGGAATGATCTGGCCATGTCGCGTGCCCCAGGTTCTCTCAGGAAAAATTCGTATCTCATAACTAAATGCAATAAAATGTTCAAATATATCTAAACACAGTTATATTTTGGATTTAGATGAAAACCTTATGGAGTCAATCAAATATACAAGGCACGCGTAAGTTTTAGTTCTAGGCTTACAAGTACTGTATTGCAGGAAAAAAAAAAAGTATTCGGAGACCTACCGCTTCCTAGAGGTCTGTCCCTTAGGTACGCTTTATGAAATGCCTAATCGCATCATTCGTGTTTCCATCCTGAATCGGGTGGACATAATTTTGACATTTTGACTGTAGGACTGTATCTGTAATTTGAGATTATTGCCTTAATTCATTTAGGGATTCGATCTTTCAAATCGTAGCGTTACGTTTGTCCTCATGGTTAGGTAGGAATGTTTGTGCGCTGACAGTCGGTGGAAAGTGATCTACAGAAATAAATCTTCCCTCATTAATGGCTTGACCGGTCGATTTTGAACTTTCTGTTACAAATGGAGAAAATGAAATGCTAGTATAAACAGGGAAATTTATCGTATGAGTTAATTGTAATGTTAAAATGCGCAGGTGTTAGAAATTGTTCACTGACAGCAGATCCCAGTCCGGAATATCTTTAACCGACCCATAAAACCAGTTGTACCCCGAAAAGCTCATCTCCAATTAGAATTTTTTTCAGGTACTCAAAAATGTGAAGTAGACTTCGAACGACCCAATAATTTTAGCCTTTCTGTTTCACAACCATCCAGACTCCCCTGCCCAGACGCCCACCACGAGGACAGCATCTCCCGCGTTGCGGATTTCAGGTGTGGTACAGAGGCCAGGGAGCCTACAGGCACCTGCGCAGCCCTGACCCATCTTCAAGGGTGGCCCAGGCTACGCTTCACGCTGGGAGCGGATCAGGGTTTATTTTTTTTTTTTTGTCTGGTGGAAAAAACCCATTGCCAGCTACCCTTTAAAATATTTTGGCAGTCATGGATCTGGAATGCAAATTCTTCCTTTTTGTTTCCCTTCATATTTCCCCCCCCCCCCGACTGGTCTCCCTTAGTTCGTTACTGATCTTTTTATTGTCTTTCAGAGTATAGAGCCTTTCTTGAGCGTGTATATTAAATGTGTGGAGAGGAAAAAGCTACCCAGCGTGAGTACAAAACAGATGTGTGTATATCCTGAGATGAGTGCATTATGGATAAAGCACTATTATCATTCTTCCCACATTCGCGTTTCCGTCTACTTATGAGATATATACGTGTGCCTTGTTAGCAATGATGTTATAATGCAAAAGCTAAAGTTTTCATATCGGAGGAAACATATATTGTTAAATGAGCTGAGAACATTCTCCCAAGGGTTAGCATTTCTCTTGTACGTGTGAAATCCTACTGAAATAAATGGCCCTATTATTTTAATTGGATCTTTTGGTATTAGAACATCTTTCTTTGTACTGCAGTAAAGAACCTACTCTTTCTTCCTTCCCTGAAAACGTGAAATGAGCAAACACAGGCGATGCATTGAAACATTTATGACTTCAGGGGTAGACTAGACGTATAATACGTAGATGCGCATACCCGTATATAAATTAAAATTCATATTTTATTATATATCCCTCCGTTCTCTCTGCAAATATACAAATAGGGTTTCTACTTTTAAAATAGATATATTAAAATTTTGCCTTGTCCCTTTGACTGATACCTTGTTTACAATACTAATAATGACCGAGGCACTTAAAAAAAAAAAAAAAAAAAAAAAAAAAAAAAAAAAGTACTGTTCTTCAAAGAGAACATAGAAATTTTTCAAAAAGGATTCAATCTGTTTAATAACTGAATTAATACATGGGCTCTGACACTCCTAACAGTTGTGGATAGGCTTCAGTTCTTTGAATACTTGGATTATGTGCTTAATTTGCTCCTGTGGGTGAGGGATTATACAATATAATAGATTAACCTTCTATGGACCATTCTAATCTCTTTTGTAGAAGATCACAGAAATAAGTGAGGAATTCTGTTTATCGCGTTGGGATCAAAAGCACAATAGAGTAAAAATTTCCTGTGAACACAGGTTTGAAAACTAATTTGTTGGTGTGTTTGTTTCCTCTCTTTTCTGCAGCTGTTCAATTACCAACAGTTACTGCTGGTCAGAAAACCAAATATCTATTCTCTAGGGTAGCTACATTGTACTCCAATGTTTGAAGATTTGGTTTCTTTTATAATTGGAATGAAATATTGATTTTTTTCTTTTGTTTTTTTTTTGGAAAGGAATTCTCCCGCTCTTCCATCTGAACATGCTCATGTATGTATGCGCTGTGTGTTTAATTTAATATATGGATACGGTAACGATAAAGCTGAAAACAAAATTAATTGCAATTATGGAGGCAAACCAATTTTTTATCATCTAGAAAAAGATGGAGGAATGGTTTGCTATGAGCAAAATGAAAAAGTTATATGGTTAGAGTTTACTGGATGTTCTTGTTTGCTTTTGACCAGGTCTGTTTAAGTTTTATAAGGACAAATAAGCTTTGAGGAGAAAGTGCTTGTAGACCAATTAGTCACCAAAACCTGGATAAGAGCCCTTTTAGAAGCCACCAGATATTGCTGTCCAGCCCTCCGCTGAGCGAGGATCCCGTGGCCATGCGTGGGACGAGGACCGCTCAGCCCAGCTCAGCTTCGGCAGCTGTAACGCGGGACGGGGGGGTCTTTGCAGGGACCAGCCTCTCCCACGCGCTGCTTGCGGAGGGATGCTGGCTTCGGTTACTATCACCGCGTGCACCTGTAACTAAATATCTAGTGGTCATATGCTTATTACCCAGGAGAAGACAATACAGCTTGCAGTGGCAAGCACCGAATTGTCTCGTTTCGGGTGTTTCTCCCCTCGGTGGAAATGATGGATTTTGTTTTCCATCTCTTCGCACAGAACGATCCGCTATTTTGAGCAAATTAACGAGACAACTTGCTACTTACAAATGAAGTAGGTCAGAAGTGCTCTGGCGTGAATTGCAGCAGCTCTCTGGGAATTCGCGCCGTTTGCCCCATTCGCTTCGCCGACAACCTGTTTCAGTACGTGCAAACCTCTCCTGTTGGGTGCTGCCCTCGCCGGGTGCCGAGGGCTGCCCGGCTCGAGCCCACCGCTGCATGGGGTGCCTCGCGGCGCCTGAGCCTTGGCACAGCCCATCGGAGCAAACAGCGTTTTGCAGCTGTTTCCATAACAACGCACTTGTTAGAAAATAAATATTTGCTCCGCTTTCACAATTGTCATTTTGCTAAGAATTAATGTATATTAATTTTTTTTTTTTTCCTTCTTGTGTTTGAGAGCGTTTCAGAAATAACCCAGAAGTGGTTACGGGACAATGCAGCATCTGAGACTATTGCAGCTGGCTGTGCCTTACCATGGATTCGGGCTGGTGAGGAGCAGGAGCTGGTGAAAAGCTCTCTGGTTTTGGTTAAAAGGCAGATCAGGTCCTGATCCACTCTGTAGAGCAGTCTAGGGAACGGCCGCGTTGATGGGTCTGGGAGCAGCGAGCGGCACGGCCGGCGGGAGAGCGGGGCAGGAGGGGCCCGTGGGGTGGGCACAGCTTCAGATGGCCCTTCGCTGAAATCCTCTGCCACCAAACCTGGCTCTCGGGTGTTACGGTCGGACTTGATGACCTTAAAGGTCTTTTCCAACCAAAAGATTCTGTGATTCTGTGTCCTCCAAACTCTTACTGCCACCCCAAACAGCGCAGTGACCCACGTCAGTCCTCACAAGTTAAATCCCAAGAGTGGGAAAGGTACTGTGGCAGTCCTGTAACAGCGAGCGCACGCTTGGCTGTATTTTTGTAATTTTGGGCTGTTTTGGAATGAATAGTCATGGATAAATGTGTAAAGGATGGTTATTTCTTAATATTTCTTTTAGTACCTGCTCATTTGAGTATTTAAAGACTGTGATTTCTGAATTTTCAGAAATGAATTGCTTCAAAATTCCTGGAATTCAAGCAGCGATACAGTCATTCAGATTTATGAAGCTTTTTGGAGTATACGTGATTAGTTTTTTAATAGAGGAAAGTTTTCTTGTGGGAGGAAATTTTTGACTACTTGCTAGTGGTTTTCTGTCTGAGGTGTAAGCCTGTGTGAATCGAGACTTGTAGAAAGCAGGCCAGAAGTTCAGCCACGGCAGCATTAGTAACTGCGGTAACTACTGTCGCGCAGCGTATTATTTAGCTCAGCCGTATTTTCTTATCTTGATCTACTCTGCTAGCAAGACACACTGATATCACTCAAAGCCAGAATGTGTTTTCCTGCTCTGTTTGGATTCATTTATGTTGTGCCCACCAGTATGCTATCCGTGTTGCATAAACACCACGACTAGCATCTGTCGTTTGTCACGATAAGTGAAACCGATGTTTGCCACTGATGTAAATAAGGGATCAAGCGCAGCACAATAACCAACGCAAGACCTTTTGAAAGAACTGAGCGCCGTTGCGGTTGTTATTGCATCCCGTTCAAAGCAGGGATTACTGAAGTGTTTGAGTCCTTGTTTAACCACGGTTCATCTTTCAGCGTTATGGAAAGTCTCTTATCTCCCGGCCGTTAATCCAGAGTGACACAGAACTGGGGCAAAACTTCAGCCTTGAGAGACCAGGAATCGTTGAGCTGACCCTTGCTGCTAGACAGGCAGGAGTATTGGGCCGCTGGTTTAAGGGATGAAAGATGCATAAACTGGAGAAAGAATTAGTGACAGTTAAAAAATCAGCCCATTTTAAAGAAGTGGGACTTTACTGCGGGTGTTTACATTGAGTAGGTGATTTATGTAAAGATCAAAGGAAAAGGTCTTCGTCTTTGGGAGTCGCACTGTTCATGCCGTGCAAACACTTTCTGAAGACGGTCCGAGACATTCTTGTAATTTGATATACACGGCGAGCTAAGTGAATACTGACCAACCGAGGAAGGTGAATGAAAAGGGCACAGATCAATTTGATTAATTTGCTTAATGTCAGTCCGGTGCTTTTAAATTTGTTCATAGAGAATTGTTCAATTACATTAGGATTGCTGCAAGAACTAGGATTAGAGAAGATGTATTTGAATTGATAAACTGCCTACCATGCATGGGAGCCGTCTTTTGCTCTTGTTTCTGCATATCGTATGTTTTATATAGGCTGAGCCTGTAACAAACTTAAAAACTGTGCTTGATCGGGGGGATTTTTTTTTTTTTTGGTATGTGGTTAGAACAAGGCTGAACAATGCTATACAATTAGACTGGTAAATCAATATGTTGATATAATATGGTGGGGTGATATAATATTAATCTTGGTAGAACCTAAATATGGCTTCTTTAGCACCCAATGGCTCTATCAAGTGAACAAAGAAGTTCTTTATTAAATAATTAGCCTGCTATCTGTATTATTGCTAGTCTAACCACTAGAGAGAGACAAGGCCACATACCTAAGCTCGTACACGTTGTTGAATATTGACTTCAATATTGATGCAGTTGGAGCCTGGATTTTTTGTGGCCTTTTTTTATATTTGTGTTTTAATCTAACAAATTAGGAAGAAAAGAATGTTTATATCCTTTCAGGACTTTTTATGAACATGAAGCAGGGAGTCGAATGGGAGTATCAATAAAGAGTGAGGAGTGCCGGATGGGCGACAGAGTAGTGATGGGAGCTGAAAGGCAGTACAACTACTTCGCGAAATGAAGCGGACGTAAGGGGAGTAATGAATTCTTGTGGTAAAGTGTTTGAGTTTCGAGACTACATTTAAAATCTGTCCTGCAAATATACTCCTTCCAAAAAGTCTTTGAAAAATGACCCACGTTATATTCCTGGACCAGCTGCAGACATCATACCCCCTCTTTGGTCTTCACGTGTATCCATGCCGGATCTTTCCTTAAGGCAGAATCTGTGTCTTTTTCTGTATCTGCCTTTTGACGGAGCATGCTGAAAGATCGCGTTATGAATAGCGTAGGGGCCGGATAAGGTCAGAACAGGAGGAGAGAGGTATTACAGTAGGGTGTGTATTGAACCAAGCCACACAATGCACAGAGAAAGAAAACGAGCCCTAAAACATAGAAGCATAATCTTGAGGAAGGGCTCCTTTGGGTTAACGCATCCAGATGCACCCAGGTGACACATTGACGTGGGCTGGGAGAGCCGGGGGAGCCTCTGCCCCGCTCCCCTGTGAGCCCCAAAGTGTGCACCTTCAGCACACCTGGGCCCCACCACGGGCATTGCTGGTGATGTGGAGGTGTCTTAAAATCCTCACAGCGAGTCTGAAGAATTTCAGCTGGTTAAAGGCCACCTGCTTGAAGAGGGGCTGGAGGAGCACCCGGGGAACCACTGGAGTCGCCGGTATTGTAAACGCTGGGAGTCTGAGCGGGGGCCCGGCATCGAGGTCTCTCAAGGCCACACAGCTGCGTTCATCTTCTCCTGGGGAGCGCGGGGACTCACTGCCCATCCGCTGGAAGAGCCAAGCGTGCCTTGCAGCATGCAAGTACACCCTGCAGGACGCACCCAGGCCAGTTCTGCAGGAGCCGCTTGCGGGAGGAGAGCTTGTGGGAGATGGCTGTGCCGGGCATCACCTGCCGGCCGGGCTCCCCTGGCTCTGGCCAGGCAAAAATCCGTCATTTCTGCCAACTTAGGGACCAGGAGCTCAGAGGACAGAGAAAGGCACGCAGAGGTTAGGTACCCACCCTGGCAGAGTGGGCAACGGGCAGCAGGACAGCCGAGACCTGCCTTACCGAAAAATGAAATGCGAGGGGGGATGGCAGCCCTGCGGGCACGTACAATCTGCATCTCAAGCGGTGACTGTGAGCCTTATAAACCAAGTCCTGCTGTTGTCGAAGTGGGTTAAATATCGGGCCAGGTGAATCGATGAGTCAATGTTTTAAAGAGAAATTGTTGAAAACTTTCTGTAAAGCACCCAAGGCTGGCTTGCCGTGTTTCTTCAACAGTGGTGCCCATCTGAATTGTTTTGTTGGGGAACATCTAGTCCCAATGTTATCCTTTCAGAGGCTCTTCATTCGGCTTCTGATTTTTAGTTCTGTCTGCTTGTTTATTGAATTTTGTTATTATTTTTATCTAATACCGGGATTGGTGACATTGGTAAGGAAAAGCAGGAGAGACAGAAAATGAGGTTGCTTTGGCATGTACAAGGTGATGTAGAGGGGCAAATTTTGGAGACTTATATTTCTGAAATGCTACTCAAATATCCTGTATCTTACAGCTTTGCTCTTGGCTTAGAAGAGGACAGGGCGGATTCCTAAGTACAGGGTTCGATTAAGCCAAACTGTTGATGGTTCTCCATAAAACCGCTGCAGGTTTTATGAGAAGGTGGGACCTCTGCTCTCCCAGGCCTTCTCTGTGCCAAGAGCTGACCCGGCGGCAGCTTTCTGTATTTTCACCAAAACTTACGGGCGGAAAAAATTCCGCACGTGGCAGGCAGCTGAGAGGGCTGTGGAGAGAAACGTTGCGGGAGGCTGTTTCTGCCGGAGAGCAGGAACCCTGGCTCTGCTGCGCCTGGGATGCCGTGGGCTGCCGGCGCTGCTGCCGCCAAAGCGCGGCGGCACTTCGGGGGGGGTGGCTTCGCTTTCTGTGGAAACAGATAAAAAACGGTGTAGTTATCTGCATTTTTTTTGAGCAGTACGTTGGCTGTAGGAATGCGCGTTAGAGCTATATAGTCTATTCGTTTTCCCTTACCGCAAGTACGCTTTGGAAAATTAATAGAGAGCAAGTAAAACAGCAGCTCCCAGCAAAAAGATTAGAAGAAACAAAGGGCAGCCTTTAAAGCCAAACATTAATGCTAATAGTATTTGAAATATGCATTAGATGAATTTACATATTTATGTAATGTGAAAAACAAGGGTTTTTTTTGTGATTTCTTCTTTTGCGTCTACTTTTAGTTTCTTTTCCTTTTAACTTTCAAAATGATAGCTACCTACTTTCAAATGGGGGGCCTCTAAACCCTGCTAGGTTTGGGGGTGTCCAAGCTTGCTTCGGAACATGGAATTTCTGTTCGCTTTTGCCGATTCAAATTTCTGAATCCAGGATTCTTGCTCTTCTACTTTGAAATTTCTTCTTAAATTCCAGCCCTCTGTGAAATAATTCCCTTTTTTACACCCAGCATTTGTGCTCAGAAGCACATCCCAACCTATCGCAGACATAGTTAAGACAATAATTTCAGTTTAATGAGCCCGACTTGCCCCTCCCAAGCGGAAGGATACTGCTAGCAGGTTTGGATTTTATGATACGCACAGGACCTGTTTTAACTTGAAAGTGCCCACTTACAAAAATCCTGTGTCTTATTCACTTAGTGATTTTGTTCTGTTTTACAGCATCATTTTCCCCTTTCTTCCTTCTTTCCAACCCCTTTTTCCCCTCTTCCTCTTCTTCCTTTTCTTTGTTCTACACCCTCTTTATATTTTGTATAGATTTCCCTCCCCTCTGACATTTCTACCATTTTAAAGCATAAAATAGGGCCTCTCTTCTCCCTCTGCAGCTGCGACCCCATCCCCTGCTGTACCAAATTGACACTTCTGCGAGCAGCGGCTCCAGTCAGTCACTCGAAGGCTGCTGCTTTCACAAGTGTTGATTTAGTGCAGCAGGGGATGATGTGCCAGCTGTAAAACCCAGGCAAAAAAAAAAACAACCCCAAACCCTATGAAAAGTCTTATAATAAGAGGGAAAAATAAAGCGGGGTGGGGAGAAAAGGTGGGAAGAGGAGGGGAGGAAGCGGGGAGGAAGGGGAGCAGAGGTCCCTGCGGGGTGGTGGGGTACCCTGGGGGCAGTGGGATGGGTGGGAGAGCAGCCCATGAGCAAATGTTTCTCCTCCTCCTCCCCACTCTCACTGCTTACGAGAAACTCCTGCGACTGACAGGGCAGAGCGGCACCGCCTCGGCGCGCTCAGGGTTTGTGTTTCTACCAAACCAGGGAGTTATTTTGGGATAAAATCCTGGTGGCAGGGGGTGGAGGATTTAAAAGGTGACTAAGGGATGAGGGGCACCTGTGCCCTAGTGTTACTTAATCTTTGCAAATGCAACTTTTGGACAACAGGATATTTGATATTTTCATTCTTAAGTTATATATATAGTATGGTGCCTGGGTGTACAGGCTGAATTTCTTAGAAGTATGCAAATAGCGCGTTGTTATTTAAAGCACATAAATGGAGAGTTCCTTCTACACCAGCCCTGATTTACCCTCAGTAATGCTCCTAGAGGAAATCGTTTACAACTTATTGGTGTCAAAGTATTTAATAAGAACTTGTATTTCTGCTGTAGAACTAATAGGATTCCTTAAAGCTTTTGATGGGCTAACATTTTCTAATGCAGTCTCCAAGTGCTCGGAGCAACGTCTCTTCATCCCTATTGATTTATCCTTGCTAAGTTCCTCAGGTATTTTCATGAGGGAAGCAAAGCCCTGGCTTTCCATTCACTCATGGGTTGCGTGGCAGGTGCCAGCTAATGTCAGCTCAGGGACCATCTCCGTAGAGATGCCAGCATGGCCAGGGCGACGTGCCAATGCAGCACATCCGCACAGCACAAGGTCTGTGCCCTCCGCCGGTGGTGCCGGGCAGCATCGGGCTGCGCGCTGCTGGCTTCACCGCAGTGGGAACCTCCCCTCCTCGCCGCAGCGAACAGCGCAGGCTCGTCCAGCCTTCCTCAACGCCTTGCTGCTGCACAAAGGCCAACCCGACTGCGGGGGCTCAAGCTGCTGGATTGAGAGGGGCTCTCACCATGCCTTCTATATCTGTTGCTGTTGGAGCAGCCCTTCAGCAGTCACCAAAAAAAAGAGAAACCACTCTTTTTGATCCAAAACGGAATGGTCCTGAACTCTATTTTAGGCAAGAAAAAGTAGAAAAAAAATTATTGTAGGTTGTATTTACTGATTACTTTTTTTATTATTATTATTTTCATTCTCAGCCACTGACCCAGCAAACCAATTATTTCCATGGCCCTAATATTTAGCTATCCATCAGCGATCTGGAGCAGTGAATGAAATACACTGTGCGCTAAAGATTAATATTGGTAGGGACAGAAATGTCTGGTAAGACAGGACGATTTCAAGATGGACATGAAGAACAGAATTCAGCTTATACTTCCCAAAGTAAGTTCAGCATCTTTTTTTACTGTGCACAAGTCAATATGACAAACTGCAATATTCATTAACACTGTTCGCAGTGTCAGATGGGTTAAAGTAAATAGGAATTAGTGCGGGAAGATGTGTGGTTTCCACCAGTGATCAAAATAGTAGCTCTGAACTAACATAGCCTATCCTTGCCAGCGGAGACTTGGAAGGAGCTGATACATGTGTAACAAACATTATTGCTGGTTAAATCTGATTATACGTGACGTTGGCCAGGTTTGCGTTGAGAGTGTGGAAATTTTCAAAGACTCTTGGGAAACCCTTTTCTTATTAGTTTGTTTCAGACCATAGGTTTGGGTTGTCTTTAAAATAACGGGAAATAAGGACATACTTAAATTTAAGCATGTACTTGAAAACTGGTGGGTTGAGGTCATGTTTGGCAGGTCTTGGGAAAAATGTCCGTCGTCTGGAAAGCATCGGCTTTTCAGCATTTAAAGAGGTGCTTTGTAATAGGCTTGCACAATGATCACCGTTGTAATCTCGTTGTTCATCGTATTAATTGAAGAAGTTCCTTTCTGATAACCTTTGGCTGTTCAGGATGTGTTCCCAAAGCATCAAAGGCTGAAGAAACTTAGAAAGAGAAAAGACGTACTAGATCATTCAGTCCATTTTTCTGCCAATGTAGGATTATTTCATAGAGAACATTTTTTAGCGTTATGTCAACTTTAGTTTTTAAAATCCCAAGTGAAAGCTTCCATATCTCTCCTTGGGAGACTATTTCACAGGCTAATACATCTCGCTGTCAGGAAGATTTTCCCCGATACTCTATTGAGCTTAAGCTTTTTCTTTCCATTATTTCTAGTTATATCCCTTTCCCTTGATGGCTTTACACACTTCAAATATTTATAGATTATTAGATTTTTCCCTTAAGAAGTTGTTCTTGAAACTTTCTTCAGTTTATCAATATCTTTTTGGTTTTGAAAAACCCACCTAAGACCTTCTAGGCTGAGAACGGCATTTACTGTCAAACCATGCTACAGTCAGATGTTCACCACAGCATTTCTTCAGGTCCTTTTTCTCAGGGTCCAACAAACATAGGAGATTGTAGCTGAGAGAAATCTGATAAGTAGAATATTTTCGTCAGTGATTTGGGAAAGGTCCCTTTGCTTTCTTTCTGCTTCTTGAAGCGCAGCTCTTCTGGTCACTGGGAATGAGGACCCGTGGCTGCTACTTGGTTCTTAATCTCCTGCCTCTTGGTGCTCTGCTCCACAGAAAGCCTGCACCCTTCTTAGTCTTTGTACTTCTGCAGCTCACACAAAATTCGCTTCACTCTTGTTAAGTGCAACTGCTGTGGTCAGGGCTCAGGATATTTCCAGGGAGACAGAAGGCAGGAGAAGGAGGGTGATGCTCTACTCTAGTCCGAGGTCTGGTTTGGAAGTCCTGGGTTGAATTTTAGCTCCTTATTTAGGAGAAACTAAAATATGTCCATGCAGGCAAATGCAAAGAGCTGTAACAAGTTCTCAGGTGGACTTACTAGCATGGCCCTGTCCTGTGTTTGCATAGTTCAGGGTTGCAGAAGGGGGGCCAGCCCGTGCCAGCTCCGAGCGCAGGCGAGCCGGTGCATTACTGGCACGGGGACACGGGCTCTGCTTCCCTGTGCGTCCTTCACCTGAAGGATGGGGAGGGAAGCCGTGGCAGTTTCCTGCTGCATGCTGATGGATATCGGTGCTGTACGGACCATCTACTGTAGGCAGCTGGAAAAAATTTCTTTCTTTTTAATGCAACTTAGACTCTTATTATTGATAAAGTCAATGATGAGTGTGAGCGCCGGCTTGCAGCAAAGAGAAAGAAATCGAAATGGCTTACATGGTATTTGACTGTCGTTTCTAGCTTGGTTTCCTAAGGAAATGCTGTCTCTCTGTCAACCTTCTCTAATTACTCTTGAACACAATGGACATTTTCACAGCTGAGTCTAGGTAGAGGTCCCAAAGATACCATCATCCCGCAACGGCCCTGTGTGGTGGCTTTGAAATCAGCCGGGGCACTTTTGGGTGTCCTGGCTGGCAAGCATGGTGTGCTCCTGAGGGCACCGCGGCTGGGTGGCACTGGAGCAGCCCAGGAAGGTTTTGGAGAGGTGGTGTGGGGAAGGAGGGCATGGTAGGGAGTTGGGCACTTGTGGGTGAGTCACGAGGCGGAAAGTAGTGTTTTTCTGCTCAGAGAACTTGAGCCATTCCTGAGGATTTTTCAGACTTAGACACCCAGCGCTTGTCTAAATGTTCTCCCAGAATCAATAGCTAAACTCACATTGATTTCTGCTGACACGCAACCCTTAGGATTCCAGCTGTATTGCTGAACTTGAGATCTCTACGTTTCACAGCGCCTTACCTGCCACAGCTGTCTGCCGCCTTCTGAAGTTTTGAGCACAGAAGTTCCCCGAGAAGCGTGCGGGGTGGAAATGCCACTCCAGGCGCCCTGGTAGCCTTTGTAGGTGCTCCTGCCTACCAGGCTGCTGTTTCTCCACCCGTTTCACAGGGAAAGCCTGCGCCTGGTGTGCTTATTCCCGGCTCTGCGTCTCTCAGCATGGCAGCTTTCAGCTGTCCTCTTCCTTTTGACTATTCCAAAGCATTTTCCCTAGATCTTTTAGCCGACATTTACCGAAGATAATTTGCCTAAGAGAATTTTTTTATCCTATTCTTTTTTGCGCGTCTAATTTCTAGGCACTGCTATGTATGCTTTCTGCTTTACTTATGCTCGCAATACTTGCCAGATTCACATCTTCCACAGCTCTTGACAATGAGACTTACTGCCTGATACGGACAATTCAGTGCCTTTTTTTTCTATATTTCATCTTAAAGAGATAACTTTCAGCTGTATTTCTAAAACAGGTATAAAGAACAATGTTTACTAGCAAGTTTCCCTTAGCTTCTTTTCATTGAGAAATGGAATAAAAAGAGTAATGAGATTGCACTTCTGCTGATTCTACTCTGCTTGACTGATTCACGGGGTATTTGCTCTTAACACGCTGTAAGAGTTAAAAAAAAAAAAAAAAAGTGTCAAACTTTTTTTTGGCACCCAGCTACAGTAGATCCTGTTAGAAGAAACATATGGCCTCGCGCTAACAGTGTTAAAGCACTGCTAAAGTATTGCATGCATGACATTGACAAATTTCCTCCAGGCTTTTTGTTTTCTGTGCGGTTAAGCATTCAAAGTCCAGTATTTCATTACCACTGATGATACGGAGGGCCTTATTGACATTCTATCCATCTGTTCATAACATGCATTATTAAATGTGAAGCAACTAGTAGGTAGGAGTGCACTTGCCAGCTGTACAGTGAATTCTCAGCAGTTTGGTGCCCTCTATAAATTTTCCAGTATTCTGCCAGTTTCTCAACATAATTTGCAATGGGGATTATTTTTTTTTCTTTTTTTTTTTTTTTTTTTTGGTGCTGCACGTTGTACAGGGAAAAGTTGCTTCAAAAGAATTCTCTATTTTGTTATCTTTAATGTGCAACCTTTAGATATAGTTTCAAAAAGCCCAGGAGGCTTTTAACATACAAGGACTGTCTCTGATATCAGATCTCACTAACCACAGTTTCGGGTTGTTTTTTTTTTTTTTTTCCCTAGGAACAAATCTGCCGCATTACCTCTGAACAGGACAATGGGGCCCCAATGAGTCACCCTATTCATATATTTTTGGAACCCAGAGGAATTGGTTTGACTATTTACAGATTATAACAGTTGGTAGTTGAATGTTTTATTTTCATTCCCAGTTGGTACAATATGTTCACAGCTGATGCTAATGGCTTGCCCATTTGATATCACATATGGTCCACTATTTGGGTCTCCTAAAGCTTTCTTTTGTGGTCAGGCTGCTTTTAAACTCTCATATATTTAGGTTTGTTCTGTCTGCTGGGAAGATGACTATGAAACTCTGAAACTTGGCAGCTGTAGAGAAAATCGGCAATTCTGTTGATAAAGATTCAAAGAATTTGGGTCAAAATGTCCAATAAAGAATATTTTTATATAAAATTGAAACACAAACAAATGCCTTAGTAGATCACATGAAATTTTAAAAGAAACATCCTTTTGTCTTTCCTTGTCTTTGAAGCGGTGATTGAGTTACCCTCGAGTGCTTCGGCACCATTGAGTGTCATCAGGACTACTTTCAGTGGGTGTTCAGTTGCATTGGAAAACAATTTATGCAGAATTTGTACTGCTCAAATCATCACTTGTTTTTGTATTTGGATATCGCTTTTCTGGTAACGTTTTATGAAAGGAGAAGGCTCAAAAGAGCAAAGTAATTTTTCCTTTGGTTTCTAGAGTAAGAGCATAGGGAAAGCAAACTAAAACAATACGAGGGCAAAAATTAAAATGACAAGCCTGTCTGAAGTTCTTATCCTATGACACACGTGTTTATGCTGACTCTAAAACGTAACCGATAAAGCCACAATCTCATAAAAAGATTATTTCCAAAACTATTGCGTTACCCTCTGAGAGCTGAAATTCTCATTTATTCATAGGAGTCGATCATAATAGCTCTAATTCCCTGAGAAGTGGGCATTGTATGATAATTGAGCAGGCTAGTACATTAATTGTCCTCCACTTCACCTCTAGATGTTTAACTCCTTATCTAGTCAACCAGCAAACAATAACGCTCACTTATTTGTGCCTCACTGTTCAAATATTTTTTCTAACTGGGTAATTTATTTGAAATAAAGCAGGATAAGTGTATTCATGTGGAAGGAACATTGAAATCACGTTAAATTAACATATTAAATGCCATTTGTTAGTAGGATAGGGTTTTTATGATTGTGTTTTTCAGCCATACAACTTTGGCTGAATAACAGCGACGTGGTTTTGCACGCAGGAGTATTTCTCTACCTAATGGGACAGATCTAGCAGTTCTTACCGCATGGCTACTGCTTTCTTATGGCCTCTCCGTTCTCCCTCACCGATGCTTGTTAGGAGAGCAGGTAAGCGCGCGTTGGAAGTGGTGTGTGCCCACGACGTCTGGCTCCTGTCGTTGGACTGAAGGAGGCAACTGGTGGTAGGAGAGAGGCTCGGGCTTGTGTAGTTTGAGATGAAAATGTGCTTGTTGCTGGTTTAGAGTCAGCCCCTGGAAGCAGATTGAAATGGAGCCGAGGTAGGAGGCTTTTTCAAGTGAATAAAATCAGTATTCATCCTGGAGCGCTACAGAGGAAACTAACATTTTCTCTTCGGGGGCGGGGNTGTTTTTGCAAGTGAAACCAGTAGATAGGAAGTAAAATTCTGCCCTCTACTACGAGCAGTCTCAGGGACTCAGAATACGACAGTAACACTTAAGCATGCTAAGAAGTTCACCTACCTTGAAATGTCTTAAAAAAAGACTGAGGAGATCAAATTGTTAATGAATAATCTCAGCAAAGGACTGGGTGCCTGATGATGTGGTATTTGTTAGGCAAGAGTTGGTCAAAATTTGGAGAACTGACAGTACCGAGAGAGCTTAAGAAGTTAGCAACGTGTTGCCTCTCGCAACTTATTAGGTAGAAATAGAAGATTATACTGGGAGAACTTGGACTCATTGGACACAATTTAAATTAGAGGATGTTCAGGAAAGGACGTATTTCTCATAAATAGCAGAACTAAGTGTCAAGAACCAGAAACAATACTGTTGAAACATTATTTTCTTGGTCTTATATAAATAAATCACAAGCCTACAGGAGCAATAACTTGTTCTTTGGCTTGTGGGTGTCTAGCATAACCTGGGTATCACAACGTAAAAGTGGTCATAACATGGGTACCCTCTGTACGTGAGCATGTCCCCAGGGGTCCGTACAAGTCATATTTGGGGTGGATAAGCCTGTTTTGAGGGCACTGTAGCAGTCTTGGCATGGTGCTGTGGTTGCGCCAGCAGCACTTGTACACAACTATGGAAGAGCAGCAGGGCAGCGTGGCGGCAGCCCTACATCTCGTGATGGAGGTGGTGTGTCTTGTGCCCACTCTGACCATCCCACCATCTCCGGAGGCAATCGCAGCATGTCCCCCGTGTGCCGGACAGCCTCTCCTTCCCTCTGCTGCATCGGCTCTGGCCTCACTGCAGCGTCGGGGCAATTGCTGCCAAGGGCAGGATGCTCATGCAACGGTGGGTTTTGGAGTGTATTGTCCATGCCAAGGGGATCCCGTTGGAAAGAAGGGTTACGCTGTCTACAGCCTCTGACTAATGAGACACAAATCTAGTGGTGAGTGCTTAATCAAATTCACCCTTAAGATTTTGAAGCGGCTGAGGATCTGTGATGTTAAAGTTGACACCAAACCTGTGTGGGTTGCCAGACCTATCATGGAAGAGCATGACTGAGAAGAAGCCTCTTGCCTCTGTGTGTTAGTGCCGTAGGCTTGGATTGCAAACCCGAACCCATGTTTTGTGAGAGAGAAAACGGGGAGATCAGTTGGGTATTTTCTTACGGTGCATTTATAAATGATGTGTTTTGCTTTCTTACAAGTTTCTTTTACCCAATTAAAAATCAAGTCACCCTGCTCCAGGCAGGCTCCTCTGTATAAGAAGTCAGAGTTGTCCTCCTGATTAAACCACTGGTATTTTGGATCACTCCTCAAGCATTAGATATAGTTTTAAAATCCACATAGTTAATCTCACTTTACGAGAAGGAAAGCTTTGCTGACCCATTTTTATTTATGGCTGTCTAACAGAGTTTTTGCAGTACCATCCGATCAATTTTAGGAACATATGCGAGGACAGGATTATTTCTGATTGGTACTTGGAGAATTATGTGTTTCCTGGGGGATTTTTTTTTCTCTTTTGTTAATAATTATTTATTATTATTACTATTATTTTGCCACCCAAAACATGCGAGTGCTCCGGCAGAAGCCTCTTTCTGTGCGATTCCCCTTCTCTCTGGGACCGTGCAGCAGGGCTGGGCGGCAGCGTTAGGCACTGCCCTGCCGTTGGGGGCTCCTTCCAGGCACAGTAGCTGCCAAAAACCTTGAGCCCCAACACTGATGCTCCCACAGGCAGCTTGTGCTTCTTGTGCCTCCTCCGCTGAGCGGCTGTTACCCACCCCAGGCCAACGCTGAAGGTCAGACCCCTCAAACAGCCCCAAAATACCGACCTCACCCTCTGCCCAGCAAATTCCTTCCTTCCTAAAGCGACAAGATCTTTGCAGCTCTCCACTAAACATACTTTCTCCTTCTTGTTTCACCAGAGGAAGGACCTGAGGCTGGGGCTTGCTGAGGAGGAGGAGACCACGTGGAAACGGTTTGCTCAGCTGCCGTCGGCACGCTGCGGAAGGTGAGGGGTGGGATGGACTTGATGAAGGCAGCCCCATCTTGGGAAAGGGTCGATTAGAAAAACAGCATCAAGTTGTAACTTATCATCAGCTCTAGACATATTTTGGGGAGTCCTCCCTCCCTAGCGGGATTAAATTACATATAGTGTTAACGCAGAGTCTTCTGCAACAATGTAAATGAGTTGTTAACATGGCACTTCATTGCAATAATAATTCAAAGCTACTCGCAGGCTTGATGGGACTGCAATAAATGTTTTATTATTTAGGAAAAATATACTCTACAAGTTGCAACGTGCCATGCTCATTCATGCTGTAAATCAACAAAGATCAGCAGCCTGAATAGGAAAATGAAAAGCTTATTTAGGAACTGACACAAGCTTTCAGATGAGCAGGGATGGCTGAAGTTAACTGCATTCATTTTTCTTTGCTTGTCACAGTTGCCACTTGAATTTCACTGCTAAAGATTGTGGGTAGTTTTGCTTTATGAAATTATATCTACAGAAACAGTATTTGCATTTATATAGGCTTAGTTATAATAAAGTCAAACCTAACACACCCCCTTGCCTCTGCAAACAAACAAACCGACCAGCCAACCAGAAACCTCAATGTTAAAGTAATATTTATCCCTCGGTTTTCATAGATCTGAGTAGGATTCAGCTAAATGGTTCCCACTGGCTGCTTTAAAGGCCTGAAACTGGTGACCAGGTGAAATGCAGGGGTGCAGAGATATGGCCATCCCTCCAACTTCAGCTCTCCTGTAAGGCTACCTCTGTCCTCACATGGGTAAAACTAGAGTTTTCTTTAAAAACGTGCTTGATGAGCAGTAAGTGAAAGCACAGACTGGGTGGAAGCAGTGGAAGACTGGGAATTAACGTGATCCTCATGGCATGGTGATGAAGTACCTGAAATCGGCTCTACTACCATCCTCTCGTGTCTCCCCCAACACCTGAAGACCCTTGCTTGGAGTTTGCAGCACGGAAAATGCAGGTGCTGAAGCCTGAGCATTGGCTTGTCCTGGAAATTGTACGTGTTCGAACGTGATGTGAAACCCTTTGCAAAGTCTGTACGTTGATGTCCTTAGAGAGGTGTGACTACATTGGCTGATCCCATCAGGGGAAGGAGGAACCAGGACGAGAGGACAAGTGAGTCAAGATAATGCATCCCATGCCTAGGGTGGCTTGAAAAAGACAAGATTTTCTAAGCCAGCTTCAGAAATGATTCCCGCCCCAGAAAGGAAAGAAGAGGACATGAAAATATTTTTTTTTTTTAAAGCATTTACCTGGTGATGCCCACTCTGGCCAAGGGTCTCCAAAGGGAAGAGCTGCTTTATGCATGACAGTTCAGCTGGACCTGCCTGATGAGGATGGCAGCAGGGACCGGGTATAGGAGGAGGATGCGGCTGGACCAGAGCGGGACAGAGCGGAACCTGCCCTGACGAGTGTGCACAAGCCTCTGACCACAACACCATCCTGAGAAAGCTGCCGACAGGCGGAGGACATAGTAGGAGAAAAGCCAGCAGGTCTCTGTTTAAGTTTGTGCCCATTGGCTTGTGTGTATTTGTAGGAACGTGAACATTCATGTGTGCACGTATACCCACACAAAGCAATTTTTGGTTTTCTGAAGACATCTGTGGGTTTCTTCCAGTTTGGCAGGTGCGTGTGTCTGCCAGGGAATGGATGTTTTCACAGTGCTCTCGGTCGTGGAGTTACGTAGCCAGCTACAATATACACCGACCATGTCCAGTGTCCATTTTCAGCAGGTCACTTTGCGTCACTTAAATAGACCGTGATTTTGTTGCGGTGCCCTACGTGCCTGTAGGAGAGGAGCCTAACGTTGTAGCCAGCAAAACTGCCTCTGCGCCGGGAAGAGTGCTGAGACTAGAGCTTGCAAATGATGAAAATACAAGTTTTGCTGCGGGGGGTTGTTCAACTGACTTGGTCTTGAACCTGGTGTTGGGCTGTTCAGACGGCATCTCTGGTGTAAGCATCCTACGGCTGGAAGCAATCTCCTTGGGGCAGGTTGTCTATGCTCCAGTGAGCGATCCGGGGTTGGGTATGTTCCTCCAGCTCCTGGGAGTACTGGTGAGGTCCTGCTGGTGGTGTTGGCTGGTGCTGGGGCACCATGAACTCCTGCGGCCTGGGCATCGTGTCCTGCTGAGGAGGTTTCAGGAGCATTACCCCAAATTTTCTCACTTTCTTGAGTTTTAAAGCCTGCACTTTCACTTTTCAACAGCAGAAATATCTTAAGGATATATGTGATGTGTGAGAATCCCTTGGAAGCGATGTGTTACCTTCCCCGAACTATTTAACTTATTTTGCCAACCAGGAGAGTGAAATGACTTTACCCCTTTGGAAATGTAATGATGAGCGCTCTGTTTATGAGAACAGTATCTGCAAAAAATTGAATTTGGAGAGCTGTCTTAGACTTACTTCAAATAGAATTATCCGAAGCTTTTGTCATCATGGTCATTTAAAAAATGGTGAACAAGTCAAAGACTCTAAAAAAGTCATTGAGATAGTCCATAGCGTAGGTTTTGAGTTTGTTTCACAGAAAAAAAAAAAAAAAAGTTTTGCTTCTGAGCCAGCTATTTATATGCTAAGGAAAGTCCAATTAAGATGACTGAATTGTAAGTGTCATAAAATAGAGAAGGCAAAGGACACTTAATTATAGCTGTGCTGCCAGGCACCAATATAACAAAAGAAAAAAATGTTCACCTACAACACAAAGTCCCGCTTAATACATTTGGTGTAATAAAGAGACAATATATGGTCTAAACACACGCTTCTAAATAGTTCAAAAAGCTGTATCTTCTGATTTTCATGAAGCTGTTTTCCAATTATGAACACAGCTTAAGAAAAAGTAATTTTTTTTTCTTTTTTTTTTTAATATTGAGACCTTCAACTTTGGTCACAGGTCGAAGACAAAGCATCATGCATTAAGACAAAAACGTTGCCTAAGAAAATGGATTCCTGACCCAGAAGAATGTATAATTGATGCGGGTGGTTGTCTGGATGGTAGAATAACAATAGCAACCATTAGAGATGAGAGCTGGAACTAGTCAGGCAGTGAGGCAGGATGTATTTTATAGGTCATCTGGGCTCCATTCAGATCTACAGGTTGCTATTCCTTCTCCATACTTGAAAGCATTTAATGGATTATTATAAAAGGAAAAGGATGGTATGCAATAATGGTTTAAATTGAAGCTCTGTATATATATCACCACTGTGTGACTTCTAAATGAATGCTTCATTTTTAAAATTCTCCCATGACATACTTGAAAGTTTGCCGGAGCATCAAGGAATTAAAACAATGAATTCACCGGCAGCAAGAGTAAAGGACACCGAGCGGTACAGCAGAAAGAGTTTTTCTCTTTCACGGCATGGACAATAATAAATAAGAAAAATTCCCCAAGAAAGATTTTTTTCCAAAGCTGCTGTCTATCCTCTTCAAGGCAGATGAACTGGGTTTGTTCTGTGTCGTTTCATAATATCAAATTAAGAAAAAAGAGAGTTTTGGAAAGAGGTTTAACTGTCAAACAATCAAAGCCAAAAGCGCATAATACTGAAGTCAAATTCAGAATCCCTGCTTGCCTGGAAAATGCTTCTTTCATATCAAAATTGATACAAGTTAAAGGGTGGAGAATCTTTTCTGCTTTGTTTCACATGAACATAAAAGTTTTATTCCTGCTTTTTAATGGGTAGTATTTTACAAATGTAATGGAACATAATTTTACCAGGTTTCCCTAAGGGAAAGTCATGGCATGATTACACAGGCAGTCCCATCTCATTTAGCGTAATGCTCACAATATACATGCAAATATACTTAGGCAACTCAAGTCAGAGGTAGATTGAACGGCATTCGGATGATCATAGAGCAGCGCAGACGCTGAAGAAAGTTTTGCAGGAGAAATATGCGTTGGATGATGACCTCTAAAAGGTCCCTTCCAACCCAGAGCATTCTAAGATTCTATTCTATGACTCTAATGACTGGTCCCTTGCAGCCACACGTGCCTTCAAGTCATATTTCTCCGCGATGCGGAAGGTTCAGGCTGTGCCAGGCAGAAGTGCCTGGCATGTGCACGTTTGGCGGTTCAGGCTGAACATCTTCGTTTGGCTCCATTTCAAGCCCCGTTGATAGCATATCCCAGCAAGCGGTGAGAGAGATGGATCGAGGGGACGGGAACGCTCGTGACTTGCAGTGTCCCCGGTGGCAGGGCCAGCCTGCAGAAGGAGCCATCCCCTTACACTTGCACTGTCCCTGGGGATAACTGGCTGCGGGGTGGTGGGACGCAGAGGGGCTCTGTGGGCATGGAAGGAGATTCAAGCCAGGTCAGATAGAGGCACAGGGCGGGAGTTTCAGGCCGACAGAGTTTGCTCTCCAAACTCCTTGCACAGGGAATTTTTCGGCTAGGGATTAAATAAATCTTTAAGTTATAAATGATACAGCAATGATTTAACACAATGCACTGCGAACTGCAGTTCCAGCACGTTGGGTGCAAAAAGCAAGTCAAAATCTGTGTTACAAGCCGTACGAAAGGTCTTATATTTGTGGGAGTCGTAGGGGTGCTCTTTCTGGGGTGGCTTGTGCATTGACGGAGAAGAGACTTGTAAGAAAAATGATTTGAATCTCCTGTTTTCTTGCGGGGGATGACTGAGCAGTTTTTAAACGTTCTACTAGCACACGTGAGTGTAGCATATTCCCTAGTCCGTGAACAATACAGAGTCTTTTGCTTCCAGTTTAATTGGTTTTGCCGAATTCATGCCAGCCCCTCAGATCTGGCCCTTGTTTAACCTGACGTAGATCGCCGTACCACCGCAGAGCCCAGGAAAACTACCCCAAGTGTTCATCAGTGAAGTGGTGTAAAAGTCTAGTCTACGTGAACCTAGTCTTGACACTGGTTATTTGGAGATGCGTGAAGGAGGCAATCGTAACCCGCTTGGAGCCAAAGCAACCGGCAGTTTCTAGACCTCTCCCGTGGGACCGCTGCTGCCTCCGCACTGGGCGCCCGGAGCTGCTGCCATCGCTGACATCTGGATTGCAGGTGTGAGGCCAGCGGTGGGCCTGGCAGCTACCGCCCTCTTTGGGTAGGCAGATCCTTTCTCGTTCTTTTTGGGAGGGTCGAGGAATAACAAAGAAATAATAAAAAATGAAGCACAGAAGCTTAACATCTGCCTGTGTTCGGTTTCTCTTACGCTTTCCCACTGTCGATGTTAGTAGCTCAGATCTGCAGGGAATAGCAATAGATAGGTTGGCGCAAAATCTGTGTTACAGGTATATGCCTATCTCTGCTGTGGAGAAATCTGGATAAAGATGATATTTAAAAAATGAGTTGCTTTTTTTCTATCATAGTTAGTGCTCTCTGTTCCCTGACACATTTGAAGCCAAACTGCTTTTTAGCGATCAAGAGGAATATTTGTTTGATATGTTTTTGCTTTATTTTCTTTGCATTTCTATTTGCCACATCTCAATTACCTGCCAATAGTCGAGAACGTGGATTATATCAATTTCCTTTCAGTCAAATGTAAAATTTATCATTCCGATAAACTAAGACCTGAGTCAGTATCAGACCGAGAAAGTGTTTGCTCTTCCTTGTTCATTAGTTAGCATTTCATCTGCGAGCCTGGGATGGGTAAATTTCAGAGTGCATCTTATTTAACCTCTAAAACCAGATCCTCTGTTGGGTGACAAGGGGTACCCAGGGCTGTGCCCGCCCAGCTCGGGCTTCTAGAGGACAAAGTTGCCAGATGCTTTCCATCACAACCTTGTCCCAACGAGACTGCCTTCTTCGTCTGTCTTTTCACATCTAAGGAGATGTTTTCAGATGGGATGTAACGCTGAATTCAAGTTTTGTTCCTTTGTTTGTTTGCTTTTCAGGATTAGCAACAGTTTAGTACGGGCACCGAAGGTGGGGATGCTGTCGGGTGTCCCAGGCTCTGCGCCCGCTGCTGGCGTTCTCCTCTGCAGCACAAAGGGACGGCTCTGCTTCTGCTGTTTGCAAAACAGCTTTAGCCGGTTTTTACAGGACGTTTGTAAACCAAGTAAACTGGTAATCTGGTTTAAGATGAGCCAGAAATAACAGTCGGGGAGATTTTTGTTTAACCAAGGCTTATTCCAATTGTAGGAAAAGTCAGACAAACGAAGGAAGCGTGTGACGGAAGTGCACCAAACCTGGAGTGCTTTGAGCTCCTCTGTGGATGATCTAATTCAAAAGGAAAACGGCCTTAATTCATGGCATCTTAATCCTCTTTTGCAGTAAAGTCAGACCACTTTACCTCTCAGTAAGAATATCCATGCAGGAATTTAATGCATTTTAACCTACGTGCTTTATATCATCATGGGTTTAGTTGGTTTATCTTAACTTTCCTGAATGATCTTTTGTAGGAAAACCCATAGACACAGATACATGGTACAAGCTTTATTTAAAGCACAGTCTGTAGTCATGCCCTTAATCTGATACGGGTTTTATGTAACCATGTTAAGTGATAGGTGAGAACTGCTTTGTACGTTGTTCATACACATCCTGATCCCACAGGGTAACAAAGTTAATTCTTTCTTTGTGACTGCACTGCCCAGAAATATTTGGAAAGCCTCAGTATAAACGCTTGGCATCTGCTCGCGTGCTGGGCACTGCAACGCCAGCGACTCTTCACACAAAATTCCAAATCCTGGAATTTTGGGGCTGCGGCTCAACAAAAATAATCCCTGTAATTACTCTTAGTTCAGTCTATCCTCTGTGCTTTTGTGCAGTCCAAAGATGAAATGATACTAATCACTTTGGAGGAACCTTGCCTAACGTGGTTAGTAGCAGAACGCCGGAAACATCTCTAGGCTTGTGTGGAGAGCTTCGACCCGAACCTGATGGGAAGGAAGGGAAGAGGAAACGCTGACTAGGCCTTTTTCCGGCCTGTCTTTGGAACAGTTTTCTTTGAGGGAATGAGATTTTTAATGCCAGATAAACGGTAATGACCAACATGACAAGATAGCGCTGGAGGCACGCAATGCTGTACAATGTCAGCAGAAACCAAGATTATGGAAGTCTACTTCTGAAGAGATTAGAGCACCGTTGACCACCAGGCATGTCCCATGGCAATGAGAGTCCTGGTTGCTGCTCAGCTGATTCAAGCGGCCACCAAGGCAAATGGAATGGAAGATGTCATCAGCATGATGCTTGCCTCCTGCATGGTGAGTACCCACTGTCTCAGGACACCACTGATATCTTTGTGAAGCTGCTGTGATCAGGAAGCCCCACGGCCACTTCTTGGCCTTCCATAACAGGTCTTGGTGTTCAGCAAAAGAAACCAGTGTTATGCTTAGATTGATGTTAGGCTGGTGAGTCTCCATGGGCTGTTAGCGCGGGATGCTCCAGAAAGGCTGAGCACAGTGGGCTTTTCCTCTCTCTGGCTAAAGAAATCCCTTACTAAAAAGCTGGGAAGGAGGAGAAATATCTTCAGAAAAATAGCGGGTGCATGAGAAACCCTGCAGTGGCTGCTGTTTTCCTGGTCGCTGTTTCCAGCAGAGGGGAAGCACGGGCTGCGTAGGTAGCATTGGAAGATTTATACTCCTATGTAACCACTGCTGCTGCCTTTTATCCAAGTTCCTTTTGTCGTCACACGACAGGAGGTGCAGCAAGCGCCACGAGCAGAGTTCCCCAGTACACCGCAAGAGGAGTAAGGAATTCTTTGCAGATTATTTAAACCTTTCTTTCTTGTTTCTGCAGCCTTGTTTGAGCAGTTTACTTCATAGTGACTTTGGCCTGAAGCTGAGGGCGCTAATAAAGCTGTTATATAAAAGGATTATCGGTATTTAAGGAATTAAGCCTGTATTTGAGGAGTTAAAGTTTGCCCCATCTTAGGTTATTTTTTATTTTAGCAGTGTTTGTGTACCGTGCCTTTTTGAGTCAACGCGTAACAACTCAAGTCATCTAAAAGTGTATGGCATTAATGAAATTGTGAGCCACATAAAAGACTAAATTGCTTTTTCTCTTTCTGTAATTGCCACTACAATAAAAGCTGCCTTTACTGTAAAATTTTGCAGGGTTAACCCCTGCAGAGCTCCCAGCTTGATGAGGGAGAAGTGTGATTAGAGGTGTGTAGGGGAGGAAGGAGAAGGGGGAGAACAGCTGACGAATAGTAATTAGGGGTGCTCAAAGGCTGTAGGCGGCAGAGGGCAAAAGTTACCACCGTGCCCCCCAGTTCCCAGATGAATTGCGGTGTAACGAGTGAGGGTCAGCCGTGGTCCCGCAGCAGAGCAGCTTTGGCAGCCCTGCCCTGCTTGCATCCCTTTCAGCAACCCTGCTGAACCTGGCAGAGAGTGACGGGAAGGGGACGGAGGGGACGGCTGTGGCTGCAAGCCAGGAGAAAAAGGGAATGGAGGTTGTTGTATTCTCTATGGCCGCTGCGTTGAACAGCGGCATAAATATCTTGGAGTGAGAGGGCAGGTGGGGCAGTCCCCCTACACGTGTCTGTGGGCAGAGGTTCCAGCCAGCAGAGCAAGGGAAGGATTTGGTGGATGTGCAGTATTTTCCCAAGTAGCAAGCGATAGGACGAGAGGCAATGGCCTCAAGTTGCGCCGGAGAGGTTTAGATTGGATATTAGGAAAAACTTCTTCACGGAGAGGGTTGTCAAGCATTGGAACAGGCTGCCCAGGGCAGTGGTGGAGTCCCCATCCCTGGGGGTATTTAAAAGACATGTAGATGTGGTGCTTAGGGACATGGTTTAGTGGTGGACAGGTACGGTTGGACTCAACGATCTTAAAGGTCTTTTCCAACCAAATGATTCTATGGGATAGGCATGCCTCCGTCCCAGTAATTACGCAATCCCGATATTAATCCTAAATATAAACAAATCTCCTTTTACAGAAACATCAGCAACGTGTGCTTAAGTATTGGATAATTCACCGCATACCAAACGTTGGTAATGTAATACGCTGCTGAATGTTAAAAAGAGCACCCGCCAAAGGTATACAAGCATTGAATTGGTTTTACAAATCTACTTTTGTTTTTAAAATGGAATAAAAATGCCATATCATTATAATCCGAGGGACTGTCTTTGCTGGAGAGATTGAACATACTCTTTCCAGTCTTTACATGGTCAAACAATGCAAATGCTAACGAACGCTGGTGATGAATGCTTGCCCTGCTTTCAGGATCCCATATGATTTGTTCTGTTTTGTTGTTTGTGGTTCTTTTTTTCTTTTTTTCCTGTTAGAACAGAAAATAATTTTGAGAGCATGGAAAATAGTGGATTCTAAAAAAAAGTCTTAAATACCATTTCATTTGGAAAAAGGTTTAGAATAAGTAACCCACCGTGTTAGAAAAGGTTGCTAATTATCTGAATTTTACTGTGGTTTAATTAGCAGCATCTATGGTAGAACGTGGGAGGTGGCGTTTATCACCTGCCAAGGAAAATGTTGTCTTTCAGAGGAAGGTAAATCATGTCAACCAAAATACAGCCTGATTTTAGATCTTCAATAACATTCCCTTTAAAGTCTTTTGATGGGCAGAGGTGATTGGGCTTTAAGCAATTAAGAGAGTGGAGAACAGAGGTACCAGTGCCCTGCCCTGACTACCTCCAGCCCAGAGCCTGGGCAGGTCTGAGGGCCACCAGCATCCTCAGCGATTGCTGTGAAAGGAGGTGGCTCTCACCAGAAGCAGCTCTCGGGGTGCAGCTGGATGGGGCGCATTGCACCCAACAACTCCTTACAATTGGAGGAGAAATTAAAACAAGTGGGAGTGTCGGTTCAGGGGTGTCAGACTAATAGTTTGCTATCTGTCACAGAATCACAGAATCATTTGGTTGGAAAAGACCTTTAAGATCATCGAGTCCAACCATACCTGTCCACCACTAAACCATGTCCCTAAGCACCTCGTCTGCCCGGCTTTTAAATACCTCCAGGGATGGGGACTCCACCACTGCCCTGGGCAGCCTGTTCCAGTGCTTGACAACCCTCTCCGTGAAGAAGTTTTTCCTAATATCCAATCTAAACCTCCCCTGGCACAACTTGAGGCCATTGCCTCTTGTCCTCTTGTCAACCAGATGCATGTTAGCAGAGGTAAAATATTTCTGGTGAAGCGTGCTCCGTCTTGACGTTATGCTTTCTTTGTTGCCCTTGTTAGCTGTTTTAATAAATGCAGTCTGTAATTCTCTTTGAACGTATCTTAGAGCTAAGGGAGTTGGGTACAGGTAGTGGTCGTTCATTATGGACAGTGCTACCCGTAGCAGCTGGACGCACGGAAATGCTGGAAATGTCTTAATGAGGTGACGGGTCTGAGCTAGAAGTCGCTGGGGTCAGCGGAAAGGTGGCATTTAATGTCCCCTGGATCAAACACAACAAGGTTGAATCCTTACCTCAGCCTAGACTTGGTAAAGTTTCTGTAATCCAAGATAATAATTTTCTTGCTTGCTCTATGTGTTACCAAACATTTTTATTCTTCTTCCAGAGGCCAAGATGCAGAGAGCTGGTCACCAGGGTAGGCGCAGTCTGCTGAGATACGTAGCAGTCAGTATTTTAGCAATTATTTCACGTTCACAAAGGTGTTCTGGGTTCTTTCTGTTTAGAAATGGCAAGGAGTATTAATGTATTTCTGCTTTGGAATGGAGGAGAGTAATAATGGGACATTCATCTTCCATAAACAGGATTACAGAGTAAAAGATATTTTGGACTTCTTTACCATGGTGTCCGCAATGTTTTTGAATGTATTAGGTAAAGCAGAAAAGATAAAAAAGCTAATCTGCTGATTATAAGTAAATTATGGTTTAATCCATGAACGCGAAGTCAAAAAAAAAAAAAGAAAGAAAAAAGAAAGGCTTTCTCTTAATTATTTTGATATTTTGGGGATAAGCACACAATTTCAATTTATGTAGTGATACAGTGTAGTCTTTTTGTGGTCCAGTTTATCTTTCCACAGCGTGGGCATCCTGCACAAAGGTACCAGTACCGTGGTAGGCTCTACCCAGTGCACCAGCTGGGGCTGGGGAAATGGTGGTGTGAGTGAGACTCAGTGAGCCCAGTACACCAAAATGAATTTCTTTAGGCAATCAAGGAGGTACAGAAACACCATTATCATGGGATGAACTTTTTTTTTCAGAAAAACTGTCTGTTCTGACATTCTGATTTTCAAAGCAGATTTACAAAACAAACTGAAGAGAAAACCTGCCAATGAAAATTCCTCGTTCTAGGAGATACTAAAGAGCAGGGACCCAACAGAGAGGGGTTGGTTTATGACTTTTTGTAGTTTTCATCCCCCTCCTGCTAACTTTTCATTCCTGCCCACCTATCCTTGTTTCTCTCCTTGCTGTCCCATGGGAGCGAGCGACCTCTGCATGGCTCCCCGTGCTGGGGCCGCTTGTGGCTCCAGAGGTGCTGGTTGTCCTTTCCTCTCATACCGTCTAATTGATAATATAATAACTCCATCCCAGAGCATATCTTCCCAACATGCTTTTACTGCAGTTTGCAATCCCTGTTTCAGACCTAAAGAATGGCTTATTTGCTTCTGTATTTTTTCCCCCAACTCTAATAGTTGGCCTCATAAAAGATATTACCTCTCCCCATAAACCTTGGCTCTCTAGCCTGCGTACGTGTTCCTTGGGGGCAGCAAGCAAGAAAACAACCTCCTCAAGCCTGGAGGTTCCTTGTAGGAGCAAATTGTAGCCATTGAATTATAGATTTAATCATTAAACTACTTCTCTGACCCCATTCCCACCCAATTTGAATATGCATTGGACTTGAGAAGGGAAGCAGAAGGATTCCCAAGATTTTCCAGACTGATGCTGGTTCAAATGACCCTGTCCTGCCTGCACATCCAGAAGTCCCAGCCGGGAAGGACTTGAGAGCTTTGGCCATATTTTAGTGGGAGGCCACGAGGGGCATACGAGTCCCGTTCAGAGGCAGGACCCCAACGCCAGCTGGGGCAGGAGACCCGTTGTGGCGGTGCCAGCGATGCCCCAGAGAGGCTGGGGGCATACGGGGGGACAGGGACAGTTCATGCAGCCCTTACCCCCGCGTGTCAACTGCAGGCAGATGGGAGCAGAGAGGGTTAGGGCAGGGCCATGCCTGTGGCTGTCCCCAAGGTCACCATTTATGAGAAGCGTGGCTTTGCCTTTGTATACGTGTTCTTGCATTTACTGGGAACGGGGCGCCCGCCGTATCTGTGTGCGTGGGCATGATCTGCTCGTGGAAAGCTGGCTGTGGTGTCGTTTGCACAGCTCTTGGCCTTTGGGTGGAAGTACTTGCGGTGGTTTCCCCTTACCTAAGTTGCAGTGACTATTTCTAGCTAGTCAACCCAGCCAGGTGAAAAATACCTGAGTTGTTTCTTAGATTAGACAATAAAATACGACGCAGCAAACCAAAACGGTGGGTCTGACCCCATGCCAGGGCAACCTCCTGGGTCATTCAAAGCAGCCAGACCTTACCATGCTGAAACTGGTGGTTTGGAAAGTGCTTAATCCATCCATGCTTTTTGGAAGCGGCTTCATCGACTGATTGCCTTTAACTTCTGAGAGGAGATATTGATGTAAGAGATTGGTAAAGTTTATGACTCATGGAGGTACTTGCTTCACTCACTTGTAATTTCTGGTGCAAATGAGTAAGTCAGCCTGCACTCAGCTGAGGAAGAAACAGCAGTGTGCAAAGTAAGTAGTAAGTGAAGCAGATTAATTAAATTGGGTGTTCTTCTTAACTCTTTCTGGCAATATAAAAGCTAGTAATGTTGCGTAAGATTACAAGGTGACAAGGTAAAAGGATATAATGCATCATTATCTCTCATTGCCCCCGTGTGTTGTTATGGGACAGTCTAGACTCAGTTAATTCAAAACGTAATTCGATATTTATATAAATAAATGTCCACTATGTTAAGCATTAAAAAATGTTTACAAACGCTCTTCTTCAAGTCACCAGCCAGATGCACAATGTAGTTTGGACAGTTACTCTTCAGTGGATGGTTTTCTTTGCAGTTTTTCTAGCAATATCTTTGGAGTATGAGGTGTTGCCCGATGCAAGGAGGGGAGCAGACAGGCCCCGGCAGTGCGGCACGGTCCCCACCTCCCTGTGCAAGGGACAATCCTGACACCTATTTAACACCTCCCTGTACTTATGTCTGTTCTGCAAAATTCATGAGTATGTTCCTAATTCCCCAAGTTTGCCGATTCGCGCTTCTCACAGAAATGCTTCTTGTCGCCTGAAGCTGATGAGAAAAGCTGGCCTAGGGCACCGGGGAAATCCCGTCCTCGCTCCCAGCTGCAGCGAGGATGCTTTGCCTTCACCTGGCACCGTGTGCCTTTGCTCATGCTGGCCCTGCTGAACTGTGGGGTGAAACATGGGTATGGAGGGGCTGAATTTCACACCTACTGATCACAGGGAAAGAGAAAAAAATGTAGAGGAAGGTGTCATTGGTACAAGATACCCCCTAGCTCGGAGCTGGGCAGTTTTGCTGTCTCAACTCCTTGCTATGGGGCCCTGAGCTATTTGGTGTTTGTGGGATGCATCTGTGACCAGTTGTATGAGGTTCAACAAGGCCAAGTGCTGGGTCCTGCACTTGGGCCACAACAACCCCACACAACGCTACAGGCTTGGGGATGAGTGGCTGGAAAGCTGCCTGGTGGAAAAGGACCTGGGGGTGTTGGTCGACAGCCGACTGAACATGAGCCAGCAGTGTGCCCAGGTGGCCAAGAAGGCCAACGGCATCCTGGCTTGTATCAGGAATAGTGTGGCCAGCAGGACCAGGGCAGTCATCCTTCCCCTGTACTGGGCACTGGTGAGGCCGCACCTCGAGTGCTGTGTTCAGTTTTGGGCCCCTCACTCCGAGAAGGACATGGAGGTGCTGGAGCGTGTCCAGAGAAGGGCAACGAAGCTGGGGAAGGGTCTGGAGCACAAGTGCTGTGAGGAGCGGCTGAGGGACCTGGGGTTGTTCAGCCTGGAGAAGAGGAGGCTGAGGGGAGACCTTATCGCCCTCTACAACTGCCTGAGAGGAGGGGGTGGTGAGGTGGGGGGCGGTCTCTTCTCCCAAGTAACAAGTGATAGGACGAGAGGCAATGGCCTCAAGTTGTGCCAGGGGAGGTTTAGATTGGATATTAGGAAAAACTTCTTCACGGAGAGGGTTGTCAAGCACTGGAACAGGCTGCCCAGGGCAGTGGTGGAGTCCCCATCCCTGGAGGTATTTAAAAGCCGGGCAGATGAGGTGCTTAGGGACATGGTTTAGTGGTGGACAGGTACAGTTGGACTTGATGATCTTAAAGGTCTTTTCCAACCAAATGATTCGATGATTCTATGATCTGGGCTACCAGCCCTCTGTGTATCAATATTGAAACAACACTTTCCAGCCTTCCTCCTCCTGAGGTCTGCACAGCAGCTCCCTACCAGTCTTTCTGCGCTGCCGTGGCTGGGAGGGTCAAGCAGGTTCAGTGCCAGGTCTGGGTGCAGCTGGCAGCGGGGCACAGCCAGGATCCTGCCCCAGCCCGGCTGAATTGGGGAGCAGGGCCTTGCATCAGGTGTGCTCCAGTTTTTCTGGGCTGCTGGAGTTTCCGTTTCTGCTCCAAGATGCACTTTGCTCTTCTCCCCGGGCCCTGCCGCTGCCTGCGTGGGGGCTGGCACAAGCACCTGGTCCAACCACCACTGCACGGATGGCTTTGCCCCCTTGCAGGACGTGCTACGAAGTAGCGCAGGATGCGACTAAAAGCTCAGAAATCAGCTTTTTCAAAGCTAAGTGTTCTGCCGTTACCCAGACAGCGGCTGACGTCGTGCAGGCAGTGCCACAGACCGGCACGCGCGTTCTGGGGCGTAATGCTCGTTTTCATCTGCTCGGGGTCTGGCCTGCGAACTTTAAATACGGGAAACCTCTCAGATGAAGAAAGACCTTGTCGTGACAGTTCCCAGAAGGGTGGGGGTGTTTTGGGGGAGCTGAGGCAAGCCTTGCTGGTGGCTGGCAGGCAGCGGTAGCTGGTAGGGACAGCCGCAGAGCTGGGAGGGAGATCAGGGATGGAGCAGAAACAGCAGCCGGGATCAATACATCGCACGCTTAGCCGGCAGCAGCGGCCAAGGCAAGCCAATATTTAAGCCACGATGGACAAACAGCAGGGCCCGAGACAAAGGGAGGAGTAGGAAAGCGCGGCGGCCGTGAGTGGGAGACAGCAGCAGAGAGCAGCATGGAGCCGAGCTGGTGGGGCCAGCGGGCGCCCGAGGCAGGCCCAGGCCTGCAAGGAAGCGCCTGCGGTGGGCAATAGCAATAGCAGGACACTTTTTTCCATGCTGGGAGCTCTGCTTTGCATACGGGCACGTTTCATCACTTGGCAGTAAGTTAGTGAGGATGCTAGGTTTGTCTCCGAGCGCGCGGGGTGGCGTTTCGGTGCTGTGAAGCGCGTGTTGATCCCTGCGCTGAAAACCGTCGCTGTTGCCGCCATCCCGTACAAGGGCAGCGCGTGTGCCGCAAGGGTTGCGGTAGAGCTACCCTGGTGCCTCTTCGATGTCTGCTTTTGTTCGGATGCGTCGTGCCACTGATCCACTTCGCTGGGCTTTAACCTAACCGAAGGAAAGCCTTCAGGCGCTGCTTAGGAGGAATAAAATTATAGTTGTACTTTAGGGAACAAAAATGATCTCTTTTGGCATTGCGCTGTTATCGCGAACGCGTGCGTGTGATTTATGCTAATTAAAAAAATATGACAGACATAAGCCAGAGAAACGTCTGTAAATGACACAATCTGGTCCTGTCTTTGTTTATCACTATCATAATGCATTGCCGGCCTCCTAAAATTATTAGCCTTTGTTACTTTCTATCAGCCACAGGCTCGTGCTGGTGGAATTAAAAGGTGCGCGAGAGTAAACCAGAAGGCGAGCATTTCAATGTGGGATCGGCGTTGCACTTAGTTATGCTCGATCCTTCTTTATTGCTTTTTTTTTTTTTTTTTTTTTTTTCCTNTTCCTGCGTGTTTGTTCGGCGGGCAGGACACAGTTTTTCTAGCCTGTAGCTGAAATGCAGAAATCTGGAGTGGCGATCGGAATTTTGCCTTTCTGGGAGTGAATTAAAGGGTTATCCGCTACATAAGGCCACCTCTATCAAATTAACACTGCTCATTTCCCCATGCGTGTCGAGTAAGTTTTCACATCAACCCAGCCCTCTGAAGGGATACACACTGGCGCATTAAAGAAAAGATGCTGTGATATTCTGTATCAAAAAGGTTAAACTCATCGGATTCTATGTAAACACTCATTTTACCCCAGCTAACCTGTAAAGATTTCATTTTGCTTCGTGTATCTTCCCCCTTACCCTATGCTAAAGCATCCCCGGCTCCGATGAAAGAATCATGTCTCCATTCATTTCCTATCTTGCTGAATTGCCGTCGCGTTTCCTATCATCTGCACATAATCCTATTCTCTCCATTATTGTCTTAATACCAAGTACAGCACAAGATAATGGATAGGCACTGTAATAACAGTGTGGCCTGTAGGAGCCCCTCGAGGGAAATATCTTTGACGCTGGTAGAATATTAATGCATCCCAGGTCCCCGATCTTCCTCTTTCACTTCATCTCCTGTTTTCTAAACTACATAATGACTTTCATATACATGACAAAAACATTAGAACAGAAAAAGACCCATCGATGAGCAGCGGGGCTGTGTGATATTAAGAAGCACTGCTCTCCGTTCTTTGTACAATTTTTGACCATCAGCAGAGGCAGTGTGCGCAGGTAATTTCTGATTTGAATAGATACGGGCATAAAGAAGCATTATTGTCCTCCGTTAATCCGCATGCCCATCACAGGCACTGCATGAAAATGAATTAAAACGTAATTCTTCAATAATGCATCTGTCTGCAGGATGATTTTCAGCAGATTAAAAACAAACAACTTGGTATCACTTAGAAAGGCTAGTGGATTGTTTTTGAGAAACTTAATCATCAGCAGATTATGAATGGAACAGTAAATCAAAGCAGGGTATGTTAAACAATGGAGATTGTGCTGTAGCGGCAATTTACTGTACATAATTTTTTAATAAAAGGGAAAAATTGATTTTTGTGAGCATAAACATTGAATCCTGTGAGACTTTAGCTGCTATTATTGAAAAGGGGAATGATAAAAACGCTATTCTTGTCATGGAGGAGCAATAACCTTTCATTCCCCTCGCAGGAAACTGAAGTTTGCTCCCTTTAGGGCTGCCTTTAAGCAGAACTCCTCATTTTTCTTTCCTTTTTTGACAAACCCTATCTTTTGCTGTTGCATTTTCCTAATGTATTCCCGATTCATTCCCTCCCAAACCAGGGTGCGCACCCCGGCGAACGGCAGAAACCCCCAAACTCCCCTTTCGTGCTGGAAGGAGCTCGCCAAACTCGCGCTGCGGGCTCTCGCCGTTAAACCCGGAGATCTGCCGACGGACCCCCCTCGCTGCTGGTCTTCAAGGTCTGGTTTTAACTGGTCCCGGTGCTGGGTTTGGAGTGAAACCACGGGTCGGGCACCGCGCAGCAGCCCTGCCTCTCCCTGCCTGCTGCCAGCTGCCGCGGGAGCAGAGCAGCCACTGACCATCAGTCATTAGAGATAATATCTGAGGAGAAAGGGAGAAATTATTTCAAATCAAGGGAGCTGAGGTAGGAGCAGGAGGCGAGCAGCGGGCTGGTGCTGGCAGCGTGCTGGAGAGGAGAAAGACTAAAGTCTGGGAGAATCAAGGGTGGGAGCGAATATATTAAAGTCCTGACGGAATGTGGTTTTGAGATTAAACAAATCGAAAAAGTGCTTGGAAATGAATTACGTATGAAAGCAAAGATTAAGAAAATCCTCACAAAACGCCCAGGTATCCTGCGCTTTAAGCGTGTGGCTGGTTTCCCTTGTTTCCTGCTAAGTAAATGCTACGAGGAAGCTTCCAACTTCAGTGCTCAATCCTGACCCAGGCTCGCGAGGGGCTCCGGGGAGTCCGAGAAAATGTCAGGGCAAGTGACTGAAGCCATACTAAAGGAAATCTGACCCGAGAGGAAAAGAGGAGCCAGTCTGTCTATTCCTGAGCCTACTTCTGTTTTATTTATGCTCTAATTTTATTTTTCAATAATTCATTTGATTGATTTCACTGCTTTTAATGTTATTTCTTCCGTTTTGAACTCGTGCGGTACCGTGAAATAGTCTAACGTTGAATTATGCCGCTTCTGCGTTTTAAACCGTGCTCAGCAGGGTGGGGAAAAAAATACATGTGAATCGAAGAGACGTTGCACTGTACATCAGAAAGCTGAAGTTGTCCCTTTGAAACCCGGTAAAAACTATGTTAGCAAGTTCTGTTGCTATCATTATAAATGCAAAGCCTTTTCTTTCACATGTGTTTACTTGCCAAGAGAAAAAATGACATCCTGTGTGACACTGGTAGTGTGGGATCCCAGCTTATGAGACTGTAAACAAGAAGAGGTGAGAAAGAACTCAAGTTCGTTACTTTGAGAATTCACTTAAAAATTGTTACGGTCTAAATTTAGGTCTGGAACGAAAATATTAAGTCGTTTTTTTTCACTTCCTCTTCAAAAACGAGTCTGGCGTACGGCTTCTGTTACTCTTCCATAGCTGTCCTAAAATGGGGAGAGAAATTAATGTCAAATCTTTACATTTAAAACCCAGACCTCCCAAAGTCTTCTGCAGCCTCCTCACCAGCCTTGGGGGGGCTGCAGCCCCGGGGCAGCCGCTCTCCCCGGGCTCTGGGAAGGTCCCCATGAGCCTGGCAAACCAAAGTCCAGTTCACGTGCAGAGGCCCTTTATTTATGCTTTAATTTATGCACGTATAAATACATGCTTTGCCTGTATTTATTGCCTTCACTGTGTCTGCCACACTGCTATGATGTTTGGTGTAATACAGCGAGGTAGGAATTATTACTAACGTGATGACGACAGGAATACCAAAGACCCCTAGCAAAGGCTTGAGATCCAGTGGTGTTGGTTTTGCGTGGGCTCAGAGCAGGAGGCAAACGGCTTTCCATCTGCAGAGACAAAAAAAAAACAGGTCTGGGAAAAAGAGAAAGGAAATAATGCCTTTTTTTTTTTTTTTCCTTTCAATACTGGAAACTCAAGGACGTCACAGTCCCGGTCCTCAAAAGAGCTGTGTCCTGTACGTTGGATCAACCTTATCAAATGGAGAAAGACTTTGAAGAAAGGTAAAACTGGACGTATTTGTTTTCAGGTTTGCTCATACGTGAAGCCAAGCCCAGCCAGGCAGGACAGGAATCTGCAGCAGTCGGGAATTTATCCAAGGCCTGAGAGCCATTTCGGAGCATGTGAGTGGGTCCTCCTGGGGACCATGAGTTGGGTGGTTATGACTTGGGAGGTTGTTGAACTGTGTTTAAAGAAAAATACACGCTATCTTCCAAGGGGTTGAATGAACAGATTTCAATTAAACCCCCTATTTTCCAATGTATTTCCTACCATGTGTATTAATTAGGTCGCTGCGATCTGTTCCGCTGTCAGGTTGTAAGGCTGAGGGTGGTGGGTTTTTAACTGCTCACAGTTACCGTCTTGTGCTTGTGGGGCCTTTTGTCAGAGGAAAGCGTGCCATATGTGCCTTCCAGAAACCCCCGCTTCTCTTGGCTCCTGTTTGTTGGTTCTGACTTACTAGATGCCGCTAATTATCGTTAGGTTTTTCTCCTCTTATAATCACCTTCAGGTTTTTGACCGGGGAAAAAGTACTGTCTTTATAGGGGTGAAGTACAACGTTGATGCCTTTGGTACACCGGGTTCTTCCTGTAACCTCTGGCATACAGCAAAATGATCTTTTAAATTGGCTTCTAACAATTAAGGTCAATTTTATCATTCAAATACAGTGTTATGAAACAAGATGAACTCTGCTTATGACCCTTTTGTCATTGTTTTGTTAAAAAACCCCAAGACTTTGAATTATATAGCTGAACTTTGAAGTTTAATTTAAATGTTATACCTTCTTTTACAGCTTGTTATGCCTCTGCTTTTTAAAAGTATATCGCTAGCAAGAAATCGAAATAAACTATCATAAGCCATTTTCTCTAGTCTATATAGCTGTATTTCTACTCTTAAGAAAAAGAAGCCCTCCGTTACAGTATCTTCGATACTATCATTTTTCATATTTTAAGGGATACTGCGGGTACTGTGTCTGAAATACACTTGAAAGGATTTTATTTGCGATAGCAGTTCATGTTGTTTCTAATCTTAATCCAGGCATCACTAATTTCGTGTTTGCAAGTAAACACGATAATGAATGAGAATCCTCCTAGAATTGTAATTGCTGTCGCTCTTTTGTATTCTGGGTTTCAAATCTGTGTGTAATTGTCAGCGCCCTATAGAAATGTTAATTATCTTGAATAATCCTGTTTGCCTTGATCAGGCTCGAGCAGTCCTAATCAGTAAGAAGGTGTCACCCAAGAAAGTTAGAAAGGAATAGGGCATTAAAACGACGCAAAGGAACAGGGAGGTACAGTTGCAGCTAGGATGGGGAATGCTATGGGACTGGAGAAAAAAGGAGCACGGGCTGAAAAAAGCGGAGTGGGTTTTGTTTGGTAGAAATGGAGGAGACCATCTAAAAGGGTATAATTTGAAGCAGCTGCAAGATGGAGAGCTGGGGCCACGGAATAATGTCCCCTGCCCACCCTGGGACTTGAAGGGGTGTCCTGGTTTTGGCTGGGATAGAGTTAATTTTCTTCCTAGTAGCTGGCACAGTGCTGTGGTTTGGGTTTAGGATGAGAGTAACGCTGATAACACACTGATGGTTTAGTTGTTGCTGAGCAGTGCTGACACTGGGCAAGGACTTTTCAGCTTCCCGTGCTCTGCCAGGGGCACAAGGAGCTGGGAGGGGGCACGGCCAGGACAGCTGACCCAACCTGGCCAAAGGGACATTCCATACCATACGGGTCATGCCCAGTATAGAAACTGGGGGGAGTTGGTCGGGGGACAGCGATCAATGCTCGGGGACGGGCTGGGCATCGGTCAGCGGGTGGTGAGCAGTTGCATCACTTGTTTTCTTTTCCCTGGGTTTTGTTTGCTGCTCTTGTTCTCCTTTTCATTGCAATTTTTATTACTACTACTATTATTATTATTATTTTATTCAACCATTAAACTGTTCTTATCTCAACTCGTGAATTTTCTTACTCTTGCCCTTCCAGTTCTCTCCCCCATCCCACCGGGGGGAGTGAGTGAGCGGCTGCGTGGTGCTTGGTTGCTGACTGGGGCTAAACCACGACAAGGGGTAAATGTCTATTCCTCCCCATGTGCGCAGGCGTTTCGTGATGGTGCAGAAAGGGAGAAACGTGACTGACCATGCTTTTGGCATGACATCTCAAGTGCTGCGTATACTGCGTAGAAAGCGGTGGGCGAGGAGAGTGCAGCAAGCAGGGACTGGAGCTACGCTGGCTTCAGAAGATGGCATTTGCTGCTGGGTGCGTTGCCGTTCAACTACGCAGCTTCCTTGGGCTTATTCCTGTTGTAAGTAGAGAGAGAAGTTGCTGCGCTATCTCCTGTGGCGTTGGTTAATAGCCACCAGACTTTCAGAGACGGTGATTGCACGTAAGAGTAGGGTGGCAGTTGAGTCAGCATGTTTGGACAGCGTGTCTGGAACGTGTTGGTGCACCAGGCGCTGTTATCTGTAGGACACGCGAGCATACGCTCGGTGAGTGGGATACGCAATCAGGGATGGTGTAGGCTCCTACTCAAAATGGCAATTCTCAGTCGAACTGCAAATTTAGAAGTCAACGTGCAAAAACTAAACTTGTCGTAGCAGTGGAAAAGAGCAGTCTGGATAATCATACTCATGTGTTTGCAGAGGGAGAGGGGGACTGGGCGACCGGTTATCTCGATTACGGAGTCCTCTGAGCTTCCTCGAAGCGGAGAGAGCAGTCAGTGAATTTGGGGAATAATAAACGCTGAATTTTATAACCCTCTGAAATCGTAGGGAAGGGGATGCTTGCTTGAAGTTTGGATCAACATTTGTGAAACTTTGAATCTTGTTCATGATAACATGGACAGAAACCCCCACGCTGCTCTGAGAAAGGAAAAATTGCTGCTCTCGAGCACAAAAATGGCTCCGGTTTATAATTAATTTTTTTTGCGTTACTGTAATTTTTTGGTTAGTTGCTGCATTAATAGAATGCTTTGCTCACATCATATTCAAATTTGAACTGCAAAGGCGTGGATTTTTGTAGGAAGACCTTATGCAATTAAATATAGAAAGTTGTTGAATAATTTGTAACATTTAATGATTAATTTATGGTTTATCAAGCATGCTTGCCAACCATGATTTTCCTTCTTTGTTATTTGTTGATCCTGGGTACGCAGTTTTTGGTTCTTTGGGATTTCTGTGTTATTCTTCATATGATGTTTATCGTTACCATCTCCTGCATGGTACAGACTACACATTAGTTTGCAACCACTTCACCGAGGCGTCTCCTACTCGATCATCCATTTTACTTGCTGGAGACACTGTCTTGGATAGCAAAGGGGAAGCAGAGCCGTTTCTGGTGAATTCAAGCAAACCAAAACTCTGCTGTGGAGCAGCATTGGGCCCATTTCCAGGACTTCAGCAGGTACCTGCCATTACCAGGGGCTCTCCTCCAGTGAGCCCATTTCTGCCGCTGCTCTATGAGCATCCCGTTTCCTCGGAAATGCGGAGCGGCTGAAAGCTCTCCCCTCAGACACCGATGCAGGAGCATTTATTACCGTGGTGCCGTCTAATTTCAAAACTGCAGTACCATAGTTTTCTCCGTAATGGACTTCCAGACTGTACTATGTGGAGATTAAAGTGAATTAAAAAACTCTGCCAGAAATGTTTTACGGACACCGAGTTTTGCACTCGCATTAAACCTGTTCACAAATCACTCCCCTGACTCCCTCCTGATAAAGTGTCATCATTTTTTTTAAGAATGTGATTGATCTCATTAAAAGGCTTTAACACCGCTTTAATCCCGTCATCAAATTAATCCAGTTGGTACTGTTAGTACCTTTATAATGAAACATAGAGAAAAATAAAACTGTAATTTGGCCTTTTCAGATTTTCGGTGCAGCTAAACTGACACGCCAAATGGTACCAGCCCTCATGCTGTCAAGAGATGCCCTAAAAAAGCTCTTAGCCCTGATTACACGTCGGAACAATGGCTGTGTGTCTAGTTTGAGAGCGCCGCAAGCGGGGTGACTCTCTGCGAAGAAGCAGGACATTTTGTGCCGCGTTCCCTTCTCAGGAACGTGACCTCTTCTCCGCCTGCTCATAGCCCTGCTGTTTACGAGCCTGAGATCCTCTTGTAAACACGCACTTCTGCACCGTGCCCTTGAACGGCTTCAGCGTTTAGCACTGTCCTATTCACAAACACCGGTACTGCACCCTTGCCTCTCTCGGCTCTGTGTGCTCTGCTGTTCGCGCCTCTTAAAGTAAATTCCGTATTTTTATGTAAAAGCTGTGGTGTCTGACTAACCCGGGTACTCCTGCCCTCTCCCAAAGCATGCTTCGTGTTATCGTATACGGTTTTCCTGGATAACGTTGTCTTTTCTCAGAAATTCAGAATATAAATATTCACTCAGAGCACATCTCCTCAATCGATGATGTACTGTCGATGGGAGTTAAGCTTTCATAAAAATATCCTTGTCAGGCAAGGTTTTTGTACAGCAGCTACGAACTAGATGGGGAAAGAATTGAAACTGTGGATAATTTGTTATCTACATATCCCTGATGACTGAACTGCACACCTGTAACTGAGAACACTTCTGGTAACACTGCTTTTAAGTGGGAAAGCTACTGAATATAGTCAAAAAAAAAAAACCACCAACAAAAAAAACCCCAACCCAACCAAAAAACCTTAACCATAAAAGAAGTTGAGTATAGGTTTGGAAGAGGGGATATGTAAAATGCCTAATTAAGAATAAAGAAAAACCCTGTGTTGAAGTTTCAAAACCCGAATGAGCATTGTGTGTGGAGATAAAGCACTCCCAAAGGCAGATGCTGCAAGGAAGTTATTCTCGGTGTTTTCTATTCATTTCCATTACCTTGATTTTAAAATAGGCTCTTCTAAAATACATACATTTCAAGCGGTATCTGCAGCGTGTCGCGTCGTACCAGGGCAGGCTGTGCTCTGCTCTCTTCCAGGTGACGTTCTTGGCACCGTTTTAAATTGCTCTGTCCACCTAAAGGAAGCGATGACTGAGAGTCGATGCTGTTCACGTCTCTTAGCTACCCACTCATTGTCTTCTGCTGTGATTCTTTAACTTCTAAAGTGTATTTTGGGCATCGCTGTTACGCAACCATCTGGTAGCTCTTGAATTTATGGAATCTGCCAGGGGGACATGTGCTGACATTCAAAAAGAGAGTAAAAGACTGTTAGCCAAAATATTCCCCCTTTTGTTTAATAGATAATATTTGGCTGGTGCTTGGCACACCAGAAAGTCCTTTAGAAGTAAAAATCAAATTAAAAAGATGTCATAAAGTCTTCTGTATTTCATCAAGCTGTGCTCTAACTGCTGGTTGACCTGCTTTCATACGGATATTCCTACCCCCAAACAGAAACAGTAATCTTTGCACGCAGCGAAACCTCCGCGCTGCAAATCGGCGGTGCAAAACCCTTGAGTTGCGCATCAACTAAGCTATAGCTATTACCAACTTGCCTTTCTGTATGAAGGTTTTAAACACGTCCATTAGGGTTCCCATCAGAGGGAGCCCTGTAGCGGGCGCTTCCAGCCCCTGTGCGGGACACGGCATCTCCCCGCGCGGAGCTGCCTTGGTGTCCGTTCTCCTTCCCTGCTGCCAGCAACCCCCGGTCCACCACAAAAGGTTTGCCTTTAGTATCTGATCAGCAAACAATGACTACATTGGAAGGGTTTCCTTCTACCATGCAGAAGGCGCTAAAGGAAACTGTTTTGCCTAATCACACGTATGTATTTACTTTATTAATTAAGCGAGCAAAACCTACGTTTCCACATAGAGGGCCTCTAAAGCCAAACCCTCCACCACTGATATCAAAATGAATTTGTCTGAGGTCTCTAATGGAAGCACAAGGAGAGCCTTCCCCATAGTTCTCTCTTCTGCTGGTATCTCTTATGGATACTAGAAAACAGTTGTGAAATCACAGAATCTCACAGAATCATTTGGTTGGAAAAGACCTTTAAGATCATCGAGTCCAACTGTACCTGTCCACTACTAAACCATGTCCCTAAGCGCCTCGTCTGCCCGGCTTTTAAATACCTCCAGGGATGGGGACTTGACCATTTAGCGCGGAATTATTTTATAGATGTGTGATAGGGTTACTTGAGTTTTCATAAAATTCCTAGAAAGCACATTCTGAACTTTTTAAGGTTAAATAAGCTTAATTAAGACTAACAGAAAAAGTATCTCAAACTGTCATGCGTTAGATAGAGGTGCTGTTTACAAACGTCTTGTTCTAACCTACGTGCATACACGTACCGCAAAAGCTGCAGTGGAAGCTACAGTGATTTTAATGCTACCGAGGTTTTTAATATCAGCCCTAAATTGTTGGAAAAAATCATAGGATCTTCTTGTTAATTCTTTCCATAGCGGTTCTTGTCAACAGAAGATGACACTTCAGCTAAACCAAAATGTAGTCTGAAGGCTGTTCGGGAGGCAGCAGAACAACGCCGTGCGTGGAGCCGTTTCCCTTTCAGAAAGCTGTAACAGGGATGCAGCACCTCTCGGTAAGCAGTAGTTTGCGTATGATGCGACCATGTTATTTTGTGGCCGGGTGCTGAAACAAATCACTGCTTTCTGCAAAAAGTAGCAATCGAAGAAAACCCTGCTGGGCATTTGGGCGAGGTGGATTTTCCCACCCTGCGCTTGCAGCAGAGCCCAATGCACCGAAGCCGCGCTTACAGCATCGGCGGTGGGAACGCAGTGGTGCGGGGTTCGAAGGACCTGATGAATCCGGGCAGAGAGAGAAGGGGTCTGTTTGGTTACCAGGCTTTCTGTGAGTGCCGGTCCAGTGAGCTGGGATGAACACACCAAAGGAGAGACGTTTCCAGGCTGTAGTAGAGTAACACGGGCTTTCCGCAGCTTCTGCAGTGACCTCCAGTAACTCAGGGACTGGAGTGTGTTGCTACAAGCTTGTCGCTACCGTTTTAAAGGTGAGGAAAGAGTAAATAATTTATCTGATGATTAAAACAAGGTCATGTTAAAGGCTTTGGCAGACGGGCACTGGGTAGGATGGCATCATGGTGGGCGGGCGGAGGCGGCTGCCCTGGCACGGTGCGGGGCTGGGCAGTCCTGGGGGGCCACCCGCCCCGTGGGGCACAGGGCCAGCACCCCGGGGGCAGCCACAAGGTTGGGTTTCTCAGTTGCTTTTACGCTGTTCCCTGGTGCGGTTTGATTTGCAGTCTGATTGTGGAAAAAAGATTTCTTTTAAATAGCCGCTTTAGTCTCCATTTGCCTTATATTTTGGTATTTTGGTTTAAAATAGGCAGCAACCTTAGCAAAGCATATTGAATACTGCGTGGGGGTCTTCCTGTTCCTCAAGATTACAAACAGAAACTTCTTTCCAGCGTACCACTCCGATAAGGAATAGCGTGTTTGACCTCAAAACGAGCACCGTAGGACATTGCTGGACCGAGACATCTGACCCCACACGTGACTACAGACTTACTCTAAGTACTGGCTGGGAATTTTTGACAGTTTTAATTCAGCTGCAGGTAAGCACACCTTGAATAACGAGAGAAGTTTATGTCCTCAGCACTTACTATTGTCATTGTAAAAAGAATTCTAGCTATCTTTATATCTCGATAGACAAACAAATACTTGAATTATCCATCAAATGTATTTTCAGTGTAGGCAAGATGTTATGGGTTTTTCTCCAGCTCGTATGTAAAATTTTTATTTTCAATTTTTTTTTTTTTACTGTGCTTTATTTCTGGAGAGCCAGTGGTCAGCAAGAAGAATGATTCCATGGTGACTCTTTTAATAACAATTTTTTGCGACATTCTTTGCGATGTCTTGGTGCAATTAATAACAAGTTAACACCGCAAGTTAGTGGTGATCACAGTGAGAACCGAGGGGAAAACAATGAAAGGTTCCCATTTTATTTAAAACAATGCAAAAACATGGTTGTACCGTTAGCATCTCTGGTAGAACATTCTAGAATATAATGTGATAACTGCCAAAGGTAGCATATAAGTATTAGCTCCTGCCAACACAGGCCACTTAAAACATGCATGAAAAGGTACAAAAGAATTTCATAGTGCGATAGTCAAAAAGACGCCTTATGGTGCAAGTCAATATTATTGTAGCTATTGGGGTGCTAACGATAATATACCATTAATGTACGGGATAGTGATTTTTATGGAAGTTAAATCTTTTGTACCAGTCTTTGCCTTTTAAAGGGCAAGGGGAAAGGCGGTCTTTGCTTTGCTTATGAGCACAGACATGCCAAAATCTGAAAATACGTGTGTGTTGATGGAGCTGTGCAAATGAGGATACAGTGGCCAGAGAAAGTGGAGGAAACTCCAGCTTCCTCACAGCCTCCGGATTTGTTTGCTTTTACTACCCCCCAGGTAACTTGTTGGCAAACCCTACGTAGCACCAAAGGCAAAAAAGACACTTTTTTTTCTTTCCTGGGAGAGGCAAGAAATGATTTCCATGGCTTCTGTGGCACAGGCACCCAGTGGCTGTAAAGCTGCACCCTCAACGTGCTGCACCTGCCGACTCCAGGGAAGCAAGGCTGAGGTGGTCCAGAAGGAAATGCCCTTTTCCAGGACTTAATGCAATCCAAGCGTCGTTTGTGAGAGTTGCTCTGGGAGAAATGCTACGCTGCGGCTGCCAGCGAGGCACGTTCAGGTTGCGATGGGATGTACAACACGGGGCGTTACTGCTCCAGAGTTGCACAGAGAGCGCAAACCGTTGGGTGCTGAGGTAGACGTGTCGGCTGAAGATGCTGCTGTCATTCCAGGAGGTTGTTCAGGGCGTAGAAAATATTATTTAAAATGTGCTAAAAGTAGACGTCATGCGAGTGAATTGTAATGCGTTGAGGTGAAAATGCGATAAACTACTTTTAGCCTTTCACAATACTCCATGCCACTTCAATTCTTGGAGAAAATGATAAGCTTCTGATAAAATAATAAGAAACCCAGAAGAAAACGCAAGCCTATCTTTCATCTGCTTCCATCTCCTTAGTTCACAGAAGTGAATGCTGTACAGGAGCGAGAGGCAGAGGGTAAAGGGGGATTGAGGTGGGAAGGATTGTGATTATACTAAGACTGGGGGATATGATCAAGTAAGATAATAATCAAGATTAAAGAAGAAAGAATACTTTCTATAAAGCTTAAAGGGGAAGAACTTGGTGTCTTGCAAAACAAGAGGAGAATAAATGGTTGTTAGTCTATGGTATTCCTCCTGGAATGATATACGTATAATATAAATATAAAATAAATAAAATGTATTAGTCTTGCCAGTGGGGCTGCAGCAAGACTGTTGCTAAGGGATGAGCTGCCAGAATAATAATGAAGAGTGTTGCTATAAATTCTCCTAAAACAAAGAGGATTTTTTGGGGGTTTTAAGAGGAATTTTACTAGCGTGACATTACTAAGGAAATTTTGAGCAGAACTGGTGTTTTAGAACAATCATTGCAGGTTAACGCGAGCATGTCGAAGGCAGAATAAGCAATCATGGCGTAACGGTTAGATGTGAACTACCGCCGGTATTCGAGCCGAGTGCTAGCAGAAATACCAGGGTAGGTAGAGGAGCATTAACAGTGTCGCCTCCCCTGTTTCCAGCCTTTGGGAAGAAGGTGGAAGGGTGGGAGGAGAAACGGTACTATAGAAAACAACAGAAAAAATAACTTGATGAAAATTGTACCAAGAGATGTATAGAACCTGGAAAGACCTAAAGGGTCTATTCCTAATCAATAACATCTTCAAGATACAAACAGTGCAGAAGACAGAGGGATTATTTGCCATCTGAGATACAGACAAGAAAGAGGGCGTGAGGAAGATGCAGAAAAAGTTTAGGAAAAATAGCAAGCAAAGTTCTCAATTGCATGGTTTGCTCCTGAAATTGTGGCTGTGCTCTGTAACATGCAATGTTTTGATAAAATGCAAAATTCACTCTTGAATGCGTTTGGAAAAAAAGGTCATGTCCCAGCAATACACTGAGGTTCTCCACCATCCTGTGCTCAAACTCTGCTCGGAGACCGAATATGCTGAACAACGTTTCTCCTTACAGGGTAGGGAGGAAAACTTATCCCTTCCCAGCAAAGAGCAGGATCATTTTGGGGGGCTGCAGTTGAGTATGGCGTATTAAATACACAGCTCAAGTTTGGAATAATGTGGGGTTTTGTGAGGAATGCTCCTCCTGCGGCGATGGGCTTTGGGGAGGGTGCGCGGCACCTCGTGGAGGCCGTGAGCCTTCTACTGAAACGCACTGGAAAGACACAGTGCTGCGTTAGACAAAAAGGTTGAGTCCAACCTGGAATTCATAGGCCTAAAAGATAGGTAAAATGAGTAGAAAGGGAAATATAACCCCTCTTCCTTTTCCTTCTAACCTGTTAGTTTCAGCGTCTTCAGAGAAATCCTTTCCTGGGCTAAGATCCTTCAAGCTGTTTCATTCATACAACAAACTAGCGGTGGTTTGCGTGGTGTGCAGAGTGGAAGAGACATCCAAGAATAAAAAAAATTCAGTTTTTTTAGCTAATATCAGCAGATGCTGACCCCCACCATGTGACTTTCTGTAACCTGATGTGATGCTCTGTGTTCAGGGTCACGGAACAAGGACCTGTCCTGCAGGAATTGCTCTTTTTTCCACAATGAAGATAGTGAAGAAGTTAAGAAAAATATGAGTCGCTGTTGGTAGGGTTTTTTTCTGTTCCTCTCTCATATGTCGCCTATCGGGGATGGAGATCTGCGGTGGTATGTGGAGGGGAGCAGGCAGGACTGAGGGGGAGAGCGGCCGCTCTTTCATCCCGTGGAACATCAACCTCTGCAGCGGGTTCACGGGAGCTCTGTGTCGCCATGTAGGGAGTTGCCAGGAGAGGGGGGCAAACGGGGGAAAAACGAGGTTTGGTTTACAAAGCAGGCTTGCCCCTTGGGTGAGGAGCATCGGTGATGTATCAGTGACTGTACCGGGCTTTCAGGTAGGCAAGATTCGGCTGTAGGGCCGTACGTCCTCAACGCGTGTTAAAGATTAAGGAAAGGCTCTGACAGCCTAAGCTGCCGGTCTCCCTGCTTGTATTCCCGTGAGCATCGGCTTGTGCCACGGGTTCAGGTGATGCTGTTTCTTGCTCAACGCAACCGTCGGCTTCTTGGAGCATCCGCCTTTTGCTCGCACCATGATTAAATCGTACAGGGAGAACACGTGTTTCTCAAATCTCCCCGCAGCCCCGTGGATATGACTGTGTTTTAAGTTTGACAAGGAGAGGCGAGGGCGCACATGAAAGTGCGCGGTTCCAAGTTTGTTCTTTTTGGCGCTTTCATATTGCAAAGATCAATAATTTACCTCCTGTCAGGTGAGACCAGAAGATTAGTCGCATTAATTTTTGAATGCTTGCATAGCGTGTGTAGATTGATCCTACCTTGCCGAAGTCCTGTTTGCAGCCCTGCCGCGCGTTGTTGGCAGGGGAGCTACGCTGAGCCGCGCTGGCTGAAGGTATGGCTTATAAAGCACTATATGGGAATAAACATATAGGTGAAACTATATGCGAATAAAGCATAACAGGAGGCAGGGAAGAGGGGGAATCATTGACAAACTGGTGGTTTGACAGGGCTGGGCGCTGTTTTGGTTTAGGCTGCTCATTGCATTGGATTTTTCACCCAAGATAATGTTTTTTTGTTGTTGTTGTTTGTTTTCTTCTCAAATACACCCTCTGCTCTTGGCTTAGTTCATCACCTCTGGATACAGCACAGAGCTTTAGGGTGATTTCCAGCGCTCTGCAAAAGGCCAGGCAGCCCTCACCCAGCTTTACACGATGGCCAGTGCTTCCTCTAAAGGACAGGGGTGCAGAAATGCCGTGCTAATGTTCTGCCGGGGTACGTTTTCGGCTGAACCTGGAGCAACCCATTGCTGTTTGTCCTGGGTGCCTTGGTGCAGCGGCACTGCAGTGGCTGAGGCTCTGTGTGGCTCCGACCCGGTCGGCTCCCTCCCACCCCTGCCATGCCGCCCGCCGTGGGGACATGGTCCCCAGTGCCTGCCACTCCTCCCAGCCGGCCGATGGCTCTGTGCACGCAGGTTTGGGCTCACCCAGCGGGCGCCTGGCACTGAGGATCGCTCGCTGTAGGAGGGGAGCGATGCCTGCCCAGCATCGTCCTCAGGCGGCGCAGAGGTTCCTCAGATACGCATTTTGCTCCGTTATCTCTTTGCAAATACTATGCCTGGTGGATATTATAGTGCTCCTAAAATGTTGCTTACTTACATTATTCTGCAAAAAAAATGCTGGTAATAATCACCTAGCAGCAGGCAGCGGTTCCCTCTGTGTTCAGAGGCATCAATTGCCTGCTGCAGCGCTGTTCCCCTCGACGGCTCAGGAACTGCCTTAGGTCCGCGGCGGTGCTCTCTGTGCTACCGTGAATAAACGTCATTCTCTGATCGCATCTCTCATTTGTGCATTGATTTTGAACTAATGATGTGTTTGTGTGTGCATACCTAGGGGGGGAAAAAAAAAAAAAGTATTATGTGCTAGAATTCCTCCTCTGTTTTGGATTGTGTAGCTCAGGGCTGTCATGGAGGTACTGCATGTAGCACTGCTGCTGTGCCTGGGTTTTTATGAAGTCCTTGGAAAGATTTAATTAAAACTGTTTTCTAGATTTCGTCTTCTGTAGGAACAGCCTTTTATAGGTTCTACCCATGGGGTATTGTTTATCCAATTGAAGGTATTTAAATGCAGAATATTATTCTGGTGTATTTATTCTGTGGAAATCTAGACTTAATTTTTTTTTTTCCCAAGCAGTTCGCCGTTACGTGGAGCAGATGCAGTCCGCATCCTGCAACTGCTACGAGAGAGGAGATTTAAGTGATTTTGACTCTCTTCTGCGTTTTGTCAAAAGCCTGCAGGTAACTTGGCCTTGCTGTGTCTGAATATCATAAGTGTTTCTTATAATTCTATTAAAACACTTCCATACATATTGCTGTCATTTATCTTATTCTGTATTTAACCAAATAAGTTTTTCTTCTCGAGATTTTCTCCAGTTCTGGTCACTGCACTTTTATTTGGTTTGTCCACACAAGCTCGTCGCTCAATCTCTGTTGCTTGCTTGCTTGCAGGGTTTGCTTATGAGCTGAATATCGTGATGTTCCCAGGTCTTGCCACGAGCGCAACATGAGCGCACAGCTCCTGCGTTGCCGTTGCACCGGCACTCAGATTCCCCAAGTTTCTCAGTGTGAAAATCACAGCTAATTCAGCCAAACCATGAAGCGACCTGTGCCAAAAAAGACCCCACCGCTCTCCTGCACTGGAAATCCTCTCGTCAGACTCGGTTACCCACAGCTCTTTTCCCCGTACCTCATCACAGTTTTGCAGCCTCCTCTGCTTCAGGGAATCTCTCACCACAAACGCAATCGACTTTTCTTACTGAAAATTGAGCCACAGCAAATTTCTTACGTGATCAATTCTGTTCACCCACCAGATATGACCGGCCCTTTTCCTCAGACCCCGATCAATGCCTCCTCCCTTTGACTTGCTTCTACTTCCCACCTTACCCTTATTTATTTACGTAGCCAGATTCCCAGCTCATTCCTCGCCCCATTCAAAGAGACCAGGTTTGCGCCCCTCCCACGCAGGATGTCTCCAAAGTCAGAAGCATTTTCTTTGAATAAAATTCAGTCCTTTTGTCTTTGCAGACCCTCTCCCATGCCAGAAGCTCACCACGCTCCGGCACTCTTGGCTTGGTCCAGCCTGTTCCCATCTCCACCAGACTCTTTCGGCTCTTGCCGAGCCCCAGCCCTTGGTGGGCTCCGACATCCCTGAATCTCCTTCCAGCCTTCACGTGCAGGCGGGCAGGTCGCAGGGGGACCCCGGTGCCATGCCATGTGGTGCCGGCTGCGACGCTGCTCCCTGCCCGGCTCCGCCGTCCCTGCGGGGAGGTGACCAGAACAACTCCTGGTACGTATCTAATTTTGACCTTACGCGCTTTTGAGTGACGCCGTATGAAACCATACAACATCTCCTAACTCTTACGGTATCATTTCCCCTTGTTAGTTTTCACTTTCTAGCCTGGCGCTAGTTCTGTATTGTTATTCCTTTTCTGTACCCTTTATCATACTTGTCAGTAAATCCCCAGCAGACACAAAGCAGTGGGGTGTGTTTGCAGCACTACAGCTACCAGGGCTTGGCAAAATAGCAGTGTAAAAATCATTTGCATTAGAGCTAATAAAGACAGCTGGAATGGACCCCAAAATATGTTCAATAAACCAATAAGAGCGACTGCTGATTATACTCCTGCTTTAGTAAAAGTAACTGGTTTTCATTCAATGTTTAGAGTACTGTAACTGCGTAGTGTGGTATTTTACCCGCAATTTAAATCTAATATAATGGTCAATGCCTGCCTTTAAATGCTGACAGTTTGCTAACAATTTCCAGCCTCATGCCTCATGCATTTTATTTCCTCCATGTAAGGGTAGGGCAAATGTCTCGCCATGTAGTTTGCTGTAGCTCCTGGTAAATGCTGATTCTTTTATTATGACTATTACAGCTATCACTTTCGGGAATGAAGGAGTGTTGGGGTTTTTTTTTTCACCCCAATTCCTGTATTCGAGGTTTTCCAGAAATTTTCTGGAGGAGTAGAGAGATCGTACTTAGGAAAAAAATGACATGAATTAAGCAATTAATAGAATTATTTGAAAATCTAGACACTAACACGTTGCTGTAGATTCCCTCTCCATTTCCCCCTAGCAAGTTCAGCTCATCTATCCTGTGGAAATGATTTATTTAAAACGGAAGTGTCAGACCTTGAGACAATAATACCCTACTAAATCTGCATGTCTTCAAAATACGTGCTTATTCTGAAACATGCACGTATTGGCTTTCATAAAAGAACATGCCTGGGTTTTTTTTACCTTGTTTGATGCATGCCAGCAATTTTTATAAAGAGGATAACCGATAGGCATTCTTAATAATAATGACAAATAAATAACATCTCTTTCCCACAACGCTTGACAATGCAAGGATTCTGTGCAGGATTATTATAGGCAAAGATAACAAGCGGAATTTGCCTGTACGCTGCGCCATACGTGAAACAACAAATCAGTCCATACTAAGTACATTTAGCCATATTTTACATCTTCCAGAACTGGAATTGTGTAGCCTACAAAACAATTTATATTTTATCTGTACCATCTAATTAATTAAATGGCCCCAGAGTACCAGACTCACAAATCTCGTTAATAGCTGAATACTGAAATAAAGGCTGTTCACCCCTACTAGAATAATATTTGCATATCTCCACCTGCGATGGGTAATAAGTACCTGCCACAAATCAGAATTATGAATTTTGTACGCCTAACAAAACCGCAGGGGAAATTATACCTCAGACATTCCATAATAATTGCAGCTAAGCTGTTTAGTGCCATCCACTTATTCTGCCTGAAGTGTTTAAAGCAGCAACAGTTGTAAATGAATTCAGGCACACATTCAAGAGAAAATGTTTTAAAAAGTTTTTCTGTCTTGCCATATGTAATTATCTTTACAGAAGCGTTCAGCTACACGCTATAACACGCTCACATTTAAAATTGCAAATTGAAAAATAAGTTCCTCCGATTAAAGTACCTTTTGTAAGAGATTTTTTTGTTTTAAGTTTACTATGATGATATAGGAAACAGCTCGGGTCGTGTTTATCCCGTCGCTTTCCCAGAATCAGTGATCCGGTCTATAAATGACCGCGGCGAGGGGCTTGCTTTTTTGCAGTGCTTCTTTCCCCGACAACGTGCGATTCCTGGGGGAGAGTTAACTGTTAAGGCTTGGACAGAAATACACTGCGACGTAGATAGTCCTTCATAGGCCGGGGAATTGGGACATTAAGGCAGGCGGCACGAGTTGCCTCCGGTTTGTTTATTTTCATGGCAGGAATGGAAACTGCATACGGAGCACAGCTGGGAAGGAAGAGCGGTGAGGTGCTGGTGGTCCCAGCTTCTGGGTGGGAACGTAAAGGAACGATAATGCCCGAGTTTACACTTTATAGAGCGATTTGACTTCCAGAGAGCCCCAAAGCTCTTTATAAGCGTGGGTCCTGCTCAGTCACCCGCGTTAGGACAACCCCAGGAACGATGTCCTTCGGGAATACAGGGTGCTCCGTGATGGGTATGAGCCCATCCTCTGCGCGTGTGTGTCTGCCGCCAGTTCCCGGTTTATCAACAGAAGCCAAGAGATGGGGGCACAGGCGGTGCCTTTGAATACATAGCAGCCCATGGTGCGTGTTCCACCTCGGACACGGACAGCACCCGTCCCTGTGGGATCCCTGGTCCCAGTGGGACCCCTGGTCCCAGCCTGCCTCTCCGCAGGAGCTGGTGGAGGACGGGTCTTTGCTACTGCCGACATGAGGCATTAGGCAGCAGATTGGTGGCAGTCCTGCCGCCTCCCGTGGTGTGAACGCGTGAATCATTACATTACAGGTTTTAGAGAAGGCAACAGACCAACAAAAATAACTCCTCCTCCACCCTGGTTCTCAGCGAACGCTCTGTGGTTTATGAAGAGCTAGGCTTCCCCTCCCCACAGCAGAGGAGAACAGAACCGAGACTGCGGTCTGAACGGTGTTTGTGATCGCTCAAACCAGCTCATCGTTTTAAAGCTAGGCTTCTGGTTTTGGGGACTTTTCTCTCCGTGATGCGCAGCCTGAGGATGCACATTGAGGCTGGGGGTGGCAGTACCCTGGAGGGAGAGGAGACCCAGGGAAACCCCATTTCCATCAGATGAGAAGGGCAGGGGCAGCCTGGAAGAGGGCACGGGGTGGTGGGGGGACAGATTAGGGTGTCCCTGGGGAAACTGAGTCCTGGAGTGGGGCTGGCAGTTTGGGTAAGCATTCGAATCCACGTGTTTGTACAGACAACCGAGCTCATCTCAGGGCTAGGTTTAAGCTGTTGCAACACCGGCCGCTGTAGCCTTATAACGCGAGAACATAACCTCGCTACAACACTTGCCGCCCCTCCAGAAGAGGAGCAGGAGAAGCTGGGAGAGGATGGCTCCTGGTGGTACCCTCTGCCGAGCCCTGCCAGCGGCACCCAGCCCCCGGGGAAGGAGGCCATGGCAGCTCCTGTGCCTATGAACCTCCACATCCGTATGCCGCGAGGGTAGCAGTCATTTTGCCGGTGTTCTAGTAGAGGATTAAAAAATAATTAGGATTTATATATGTTCAAAAGGAAGGGGCACAGTGCAGCCGAGTCACACGGAGGTGATTAAGTCAGGTTGTCTGGCTCTGCCTAGAATGACAGCAGTGAGTCTGAGGGTTTAGGAAAATACCTGATAGCCTATTACCATGATGAAGTGTAGCTTAAAACCACATTTTATATTTTAGAAGGCTAACAGGGGAGGTCCCTGTGGATATTTTTTCATATTACATAAAATGGCTATAGAAGCTGAACCATAATCTCTCACTAACTTATACATTAGCCCAGGGCAATAAAGATGTTTTTATTGGAGGCAGATTTCATGAAAAGTTGTTCGGTTTTATCTCCGAATATTGTACGATGCTGAAGGCGTTTAAGTATCCTGTTGGGACGCCCTGTCCTGGAAAGCAGTTACTCTCAAAAGGACAGCGAGGTCACTGGAAAAGCTCTCCTTTCTGCCGGAGCGCCGCACGATCCTGCCCTTTCCCTCCGCTCCCCTCCCGCTCCTCTGCCTTAGCTGCAAACAGAGGCCAAGCTGCCCCTTCAGACTGCAACCCCTGCTTGCCCTCTGACGGATCCGGACCCGGCACCGGCAGCTGACCACGGCTGAAAGGGAGGCCCTGGTCCTCCTGCTTGCTGCCTCAAGCCTTGCCCAGTCCTCCTCCCTTGCTCCCCGCCAGCGGTGCGGGATCCTGCCTCTCTCCAGCGAGGTTGCGGGTCTGCTCTTCGGTTCACACCCCTTACCTGGGGCCGTTCCCAAAACCAGCAGGCTGGTTCCCTGCCGTAAGCTGCCACTTGTGCTGTCCTGGCTGGAAGCAATTAAAATGCTTGCCCCAACTCCCATCATCTTATCTTGATTTTTCACAACACCCTTTTCTCTAATCTTGACAAAGGCAGCACTAGTTACCGCTACCCATCCGGAGCGTCGTGGCAACCACCCCTTCCCTAACGGCTCATTCCGGCTAGGCTGCCTCTCTGGATGCTTCCCTCCCTGCTAATTCCCTTGATTTTGCAGATAGCATAACCCACTTGTCTTCAGGCATCTTCCACCCATCACTTGGTATCAGCTTGTGACCGTCTCTTGGCACTCGCTGTCGTTACAGGACGGTTACATTTTCTATCAAGCCCTTCGTGCCTTCTCCTTCTGTTCCTGTGCTTTCTCTCCTTTCGGTTGGCAGCGGTGCCTCATAAATATCCATAAGCCTGGCTCCTAGCTGTGATTCGGCGCTGCGTGTTTGTCTCCGTGGCTTGTACGTTTGGAGGACTATTGGCAGTTCAGGGGTCCTCTGGTCTTCTCTGCTTCTCGGGTGGTCCCTGCTCCCCCGCAGACATTCCACCTCTCTTCTGGATTTTGCTTCTTGTAGAAGCTGGGGTTGTTCAGCCTGGAGAAGAGGAGGCTGAGGGGAGACCTTATCGCCCTCTACAACTGCCTGAGAGGAGGTTGCGGTGAGGTGGGGGTCGGTCTCTTCTCCCAGGTAACAAGTGATAGGACGAGAGGCAATGGCTTCAAGTTGTGCCAGGGGAGGTTTAGATTGGATATCAGGAAAAACTTCTTCACGGAGAGGGTTGTCAAGCATTGGACCAGGCTGCCCAGGGCAGTGGTGGAGTCCCCATCCCTGGAGGGATTTAAAAGCCGGGCAGACGAGGCGCTTAGGGCCATGGTTTAGTGGTGACAGGTACGGTTGGACTCGATGATCTTAAAGGTCTTTTCCAACCAAATGATTCGATGATTCTAAGCTTAAAGACATACAAAAGGTGGAAGAGTATCCTCTCTAAAGCCAAAGACTTTAGAGTCTCGACTAGACCGCTAGTGGCTAATAACATCAGAAACCGCTCGTTGTACTGCTGTGTGAATGCAGCAATGGCGTTGCCTGGGCTTAGTCCCTTTCCAGCTGTATTTGTGTCAGCTTGGCTCTGTCTGGAAGGCAGATGAGGAGTTGGTGTTAGTGGTTTCTTTCCATAAACTATTATGCAGAGGATAATCTCTGATTGATGAGGTCATGCCCTGCTACTTTACAAAGAAACACATGTGTCTCTCCTAGATTTAAACCTAAGGCCATACTTGGCAATCAGTCAGCAGTTCCTCATTGATTATGACTGGCAGGGATTTTTATTATGCTTATTTTTCATTTTATTTCCTTCATTTATCCAAATCTACCAAATATTTCTGTTTAATCTTTCAATCTATAAAAAGTACAGATTTCATCTTCTACGATGCTTTAGTACGTATGATAAAAAGACGGTTTTCCCTTTACCTTGCACTTTCCATTCATATTGTAATTTTTTGTTCAAGCTTAAGCAGTCCACATTTCATTAAAAAAACCCACACTATTCATATTTCTTTCATCCCTATAAGATGGTAAAAGCAGTGTTGCTTTGATGAAATTTGGCAGGTAAGAGGATCTAGTTGAATCATCTCAAACCCCTGGAGTTTTGGGCCTCCAGCTATTATGGTAGAGCAGCTATGAGTATTCAAAAATTGGTCCTTTGTTTGCACTGAATTTCCAAGCCATCTGTAGCGCACAAAAGCCACAGCTCTCTTTATAGTTCAGAACGAATATTTAAAAGTTCCGTTTTAGATTTTATTTGTAGCACTTCAGATCTCTCTATCCCATCTGTCTTGTGTCTCAGAGCAGTTGCATTAAACCGTACTCGGCAAAGTCAGAACTTGGGCTTAGAATCGAAGGTAAACCTTGGTTCCCCTTCATTCGGCGCCGCGGAGTATGCACGCGCGTGATCAGGCTCTGCGCAGAGGACTGATAACATCTGGTTTTATTTATTCACATGCTGTAAATTATTATTAGAATATTAACCAGCAGCTGCAAATATCAGGCCATCCAGTCTGAACCTTGCTGTAGGCTCTTGTAGCAAGGCAGAAAAAAGCAAACATCGGCATGAGTGTTGCTGGCTCTGGATGGGTGTAACGTGGCGGAGGAGCGCGGCACCCTGGAACGGCCGGCGGCACCCGTCCCAACCTGGGCTGCTCCTACGTCGGGAAGCTGTCCTCGGACCCCAGCACTGAGCCTCGGCTCTCCCAGCGCGGCTGGGAAGTCTTAGGTGCCCTCGGGGAAAGGGAAGGTGCGAGGACACGTCACCCTGAGACGGGACTCGTGCTGGCTGGTGTGGAGGAGGCCCTAGGGAAAGGGGACGCAACTCCTCGCTTCAGATGGCGTTGGCATATGCTTTCACATTCATATATACGTGCCTGCCTATTTCACGGAAAATTTAGCAAGAAACAACAGACCTTCTTTAAATTATAGGAAAATAACTCCTTGTGGCGGTTTCCCCTGTTAGACTATCATCATCTGCTTGAATCAGATTCAGTATTTTGTATCTAAACCTTAGCTGCCTGTCAACAACGTGCAATTTCTTTTCTCTTCTGTGTTTAACCAGATACCTGAACTCGCCTATTCCGGGTCAGTGGTACGAAAAGAGAAGCACCGTATCTTTCATAAAAAGTGAGAACCACCTACCTCTCATTAAGGCATTCTTCAATTCTGGTAAATCATTCATCCTTCGTTTTCATTCTGTGCCCTATCCTGAGTTGTAATGGGATGTTAGACTCTTGAGGTGCAAATGGATCACTGCCCTTAACGGAGCTCATCTCTGTAATATTTTTTTCATGTATAAATATATGTATATATGTGTGCATCTCCATCCCTTTCTGGAAAAAAAAGAAGCGTGAAATACGTACGTTAATACATACCACTATGAAAAACTTCTCTACCTCAACAAGATCTTAAATATAACAAACGTTGCAATTCACCGTGTAAAAACCTGTCCTAATGGCTGTGTTGTCTTCATATGAAATGAAATGAAGGAAGATTATGGTATCCTGAACTGAAGTCCTGGGATAAACTGAAAAACTGGAGCTTGTAAAATCAACAGTTTGCGTTGTTAAGAGTAAATTGTATATCGTCATCTCATCAGTTAAACTTAGGAGGGTAAGAAATATTCAGGTTATTGTACTGTTACTGTTTCATATAATGAAAAGAATTATTTTAAAATACCAATTCTGCAATATTTAACAGTAATTTAAAGTAGATTCTTATAGTTATTTAAATAGATCTTTCAAGAAAGCTGTGTGCAAGTCTGGTAGGTGTGTGTTTGCATCATTTCTCGCTCAGGTCTTCCATGAGGCCAGATTCTTGCTTTTCCAAAGATGAGCATTTTATACAACATTTTCACTAACTTTCACACTGATCTGTGCAGGTTTATATCACTTTAAAGAACAAATGGAGTAATGGAAAAAGCAATACGTTTTTGCTGAATTGAATAAACCATGGGCAATGAACTGTGGCTTCTGGTAGCGCTGCCTCCGACACGGAGCTCTGAGCCTCGCTGGGAGTCGTAGCAGAGCACTTCATGGCTGCATTCCCATGAAAAGAAGGAGTTTTTACAGTGGTGGGTTGTCTCTTTTCCTAATGAAAATCAGCCTTACCTTCTGGCTTTGCATTTCCTTACATGTTCCTGTACAAGTTTTCTTTCTTAGGCTTTAAAATAATGAGCTGCTCTTTTTCACAGACCTCTGTCATCTACTGCTAGCGCTCCCTGGAGAATAGATGGTCACAAAAGTGAACCGTGTTTCTGGGTACATGTGGCATCCGACACTTGAGTCCATGCACTGCCCACACAACCATTCCCGTAGCTTCTAACGAGCAGCCCAAGATAAGTAAGTATGAGAATTTGACTCCAAATGCTGTTTTGATTATTTATTCTTTGGAGAACTTTGGTCTGTTATCACTTAATAAGAGACTGAAAAACATAGACGAGTAAAATCGTGCAACGCGCCTAAAGCCCTTCTTACTGAGACCAGCTCAGCTCATGTGGCTGCAGCAGTGTCACCTGGATGAGAAGAGAAGGTGCCACATGCTTAGGGTCTGTTTGGGGCTGAGGAGGAAGGAAACATCTTGGCAAAGGCATTTATTGATGGTAGATTGTTTCTTGTCAATAGGCATCTATTCTACAAAAGCTCCGCCTCGCTATACTTTCGTATGGAAATGGGGAGAAATCTTCGATCTTCAGATTGTAAAATCTAAGCTAGAAAGAATTTAGAGGAAATGTGAGAAAAGAATAATTCCGCTGTTAGTTTAGGAATTTATGAAAAGTCCTTTGGGAAATGAGTGGGGCAAAAGAAAGAATTTATGGAGGATGGGAATGAAAGCTCTTCCAGCCTGAGTTAGTTTGTTAAAGACAAAATTTGCGGCGTGTTGTTTGCTAACACAGGGCTAGCCACGGTTAACTGAGCATCAGGTTTTTGCAAAACTCTTCAAGTCAGGGAAACAGTCAACAGAAAGAAAAATATCACTAATTTCCCTGTAATAACATCTCTAAGTGGAAAACACAGTGGAGCCTCAGACCGAGTCTTGCGAAGGAAACAGGCTCAAAACCAAAGACAACAACAAAAAAGTCTTTCTCTGGGGAGCTCTGTACTCTTTTAGGCTCCAGCTGCCCTACCTTGCCCCGTTGGAAAGGCTCAAGCTCCCCGGTGAGCAGCCAGGGCTCTGACAGCATCTGGCAGCCTTTGGTCTGACTAATAACGCTTAGAAGTCTCTAGGGCTGCCTGTAGTCTCAGGAAATATAGATATTTTTTCATGTATTCTTTTATAAAGCCTTTGTTCCTTCCATAGAGATGCACGGCTGAGCCATTATAAATCTTTGTTCTAGGTGGTATTTTTACTCCTTCTGCTTTGTGTGTATAAAAAGCTGCGTATTTCCTGTGCTTTGCCCATCTTTATCCTCAGCAGCGAAGCTCCTTCCGCAGCAGTAAGTCAGCGAGGTGGGATAGCCGCTTCCGCCCGGCTGCAGCCTGGCCGTTTGTGCAGCAGTCCAGGCCTGTTCGCCGCCTTCTTCTCCGTAGTCCATTTAAATATCAAGATGGGTTTGGTTCTAGTCCAGGATTTCTAAAAACGGGAACCTGGAGTTAGGTACCGAAGTGCATCCAAAAATACTGAATGCATTGAAGTTTTGACTGGCCTCAAATAAAAGCTTCCTCACAGTCTAAATTTCACAAGATGGTTACGTTTTAGGCGTCTCAAGCATTGATTTAGGAACCTAGTTTTCGATATCCAGTCTTTTGGATCCTGCCCCACGGTCCTATAGGTCCACGGTGGGGCTCCGAGCTGTAGTTTCTCTAAGCAGAAAGATGTTGGAGTAGGGCTTTTCTCATCCAGGTGTACGTGTGCTCCCCTCGCCTGCCTCGCACACCAGGAACATGCAGACGATAGCAGTGTTTTGCATCGAGTTCGTGCTGGGTGATGGCATAATCCAGCTGCTCGAGAGTAAATCAAAAAAGATTTTGAAAACGTGCAGGTATCAAGTGCTGACAGAATAAGCATTTAAAAATAAGGCAACTGTAAGATCCTAAGAGAACATCTAACCTGAATTCTTCGGTTTATCCCGCCTGTTTCGTCCTCTCCTTCAAAAAAGTGAGGCCTGTGGCTGGGGGACGCACAGGCCGCGGCTGCTACGTGGCCGGGGTAAGAAAGCAAGCGTGTTTCTCCGAGGGCTTTCTGAAATCATTACCTGGTGTAATTATTCTTTTAACGTGAGGTAGCGTAACCTAGGGACCAGTTTCCTTAGGATTGCTAATTCTGAAATATTCAGCACATTTTTCATTGTCAAATATGTTGTATTTAACATCGAGCAATGCGACCAATTAGGGCGGGAGGAGAAAGATGGCTATCTGTCAAATTCCAACCCCTATGAGGTAGCTGCTTCTCCTGCCCAGTCTTCAGCACCGTGGTGCTTTGAGGAGGAGGGCTATGGCAAGCGAGGCAGACCATATTTTGGCCATTTCAGCGGCCTGGGCTTCTCTGCCCCCAGCTTGAGTAGCCTGCTCCTGTGGAAGAGGATGGGCAGGAGTGCGGGTCCAGCTGGGCCATGGCTACGGAGCAGGGTTGGGCTCAAATGCTGTTTTTTCAGTATTTTGCAGGCTGGCGCATACTCGCTTTGAGTGTGTGCAATTGCACTCCCAAGCCTGGTGTGGTCTGTGCTAAGGGCTGGAAGCGAAAAAGCTGAAATAGAGAGAGCAAGGGCAAGGATGAAACCTGTTATTATAGAATCATAGAATCCCAGGTTGGAAGGGACCTCAAGGATCATCTGGTCCAACCTTTCTAGGCAAGAGCACAGTCTAGACAAGATGGCCCAGCACCCTGTCTAGCTGAGACTTAAAATATCGGTGTATTTATTTTTTTAACCATCGTCATTTGTGAATGGGCAGGGCAGAAACGCCCTTCTGTGCGGAGCCGCGCCAGCCCGAGTCCCACCCCGGCTTGGTGCCACCAGCCTGCCTGTTATACTTGTCCTCTGGTAGAAAAATTTAAAGGTCGTCTCAAAATGAAGAGGACGAGAAGAATAGTGACAAAGAGGTACATTTGAAGTCACAGCATTAAGGTGCAAAGTAACTAGAGGATTTTTAAATTTTTATTTTTCTACTAAATTTTCCCTTTTATAGCATGGCCATGGCTTGGTGCTGTGTAGCCGCAGTTTATTCATGCGAATTTTGAAAAAGAATAAATGATAGGCGGTGGGGGGTGGGTTGGTTGTGATTATGATTAACGCTGAAAACAAGAACGTGCACCTCAAACCACACGTGTGATTTTCATAGGCCGGTTTATGAAGTTGCAGAGGAGGAGAGTATTCAAATATTTACTCATTTTTGTAAACCCAAAGAGATTTTTCGACCGCGTATTCGCTGAACTTCCAGAATTCCATCAGGCTGCGTGTATGCACTTGTTAGTCCTTAAACTAGTCAGAAGTCATTAAAACATTCATTGACACAGCCACCGTCTACTTTGGCTAGACCTTCAACATTACTAATTCAGGTTTTCCTGCATTTGCATGCAGCACCTCAGCTACACGGCTTTAATGCTGTTCTCTGTTTTGTTCTGCTGTCAGGTATTCAGCTCTAGTGTCGTCTTCACTGAAGAATTTCTCTATTACAGCTCTGAATACAATCCGTTTTGTATGCTCATGAACGAGCTCTAGGACTTGAAAAAAAAAAAAAACAACCCCTATTTTATATTCTACACTGGTTAATTTTTCATTTCGCTGGCACCTTGGTGAAAAGTAGTCAACACAGTTAACAATATACATTGTGCGAGAATAAATATTTTATTGGATATATAATCCACACAATTTACAAGTTTGATTTTTCTCTGGGAGTCTGAATAAATCTGTAATTCGGAATATTTGGTGAGAACTCATTTTTTTATACGACATTACTCTATAATCACTACGAAACGTATGATCGGCTTTTTAATGGGAGCTATAGACATTACCTTCACTTTTTTCCTAGCGTTGCTAAACTCTAATAAAGCTATTTTATGGGGAGGGCAGTCTGGAGCAAGAAATATGGAGGTTTCATCCTGGGAACAGTATATAATTCGTATGCTAGTAAATTATAGTGTATTCTTTACGCAAGATAACTTTAAGGAGTTTTTTTAAAACTGTGTGTGTCTAAATACTTACATATCCAGTTTATATATGAATTTGATGTACTTTGGTTTGGTTTGGTTGTGTTTTCTGGTTTATTCTGTGGGAACGAAGAGATTTCTTTCTTTATGTCTAGCTGGTGGCTCCTATCCTTGTCTTACGCCCATTGTAATAAGGGAAAAAATTCTGTTCTTTTCTACTCCAGCATTTCTACTCTACATCGACAGGTTTATGCTTCTGTTCATGGTTTCATATCCAGGAATGTAGGGCTGGAGATTGTTTGCTTTCTTTATATATAAATAGATTAGGCCTTTACTGTTGTACATACCTAGAAACTGTACTTGATCCAGGAGACAAAAAGATAAATTACTCCGTACGCAGGGTATTGAACTCCTATCACTATATTGTGATATATTAATTCTTCTTTAATGTATTTATCCTCACTGTGTGCCTGTGAGATAGGGAGGCTAAGTCATACTTATCTCAAAGATGGGGGATTAAGCCACAAAAAAAAAAAAACCCTAAGCAACTTGACTAAGGCTGCACGGGATGTTTGTAGCAAAATAGTGAACGATCACAGCTCTGAGTAGCGATGTAAAGTATGGGATCGTTCGCCTTCTGTTCCAAGGCTTCAGCTCTTGCCTCGGAAGCTACGCTTTGGCTTTGCTTAAATAAAATTCCTTTTGAAATAAGCTAAGAGTTGTAAATGCAAGTATTGTAGCCTGCAAGCCAACCAAGGGATTTTAAATACCGCCTTACCGGATATGTAATTCCCCATCTTTTTCCCCTGGTACTTTTGCTTTTTTGGAACTATTGACCAAGTCTCTTGATGGAGCACAGCAACATTAGTGCCTATTTGAATATAAACAAGATTATGAAAAGAAGATGTAGCGGCTGATGATTCTGGATGGGGATTAAGCACGTAGAGAGAAAAATATTTTCATGTCATCCAAAGGATGAGCAACAAAGGAGAAAATGAACAATGCACATCAAAGAAACGTTACCCAGCATAGCTGGCTGCATTCAGGTTGGTGAATACTTTCCAGAGGGGGGGAGATGGAAGCTCAGGTGCTCAAACAGTTTTGAAATTAGACCGGTGAATGTGTTCAGAAAACAATTTGTGATTAAAGCAGGTCTGTTCCGATTCTAATGTTTGTTTCTGTGAAAGAAACTCATATTTGGTAACGCATTTGTTCCAAAACCGGTAACCTTGATACTGATGCATGTTTGCCAAATTGTGCTGTAGGTGCACGGATTAGCTCAAGGTTTAGAATTCCCTCGGGTAACAGGAACTATCAGTTGTTTCTCCCAGATGAAGATGAATGTGTTTACTGTTGACAAAATAGTCTTCTTTATTCTTGTAATGGAGAACTTTAATGCTGCTTCTTTTAAATGTCATCCGCCTTCCCAATATCTTTCTTTTCCGCCTTATCTGCTCTCAGAAACTCAAGACGAAGTAACCTTACTGAACACAAACAGTTCTTGAAGTTTCATTAACCTCCTCTTGCCTCTTGGTGTGCGCTTAGTGACTAGAAGATCTTTACAACCACTTTAAAAGTGATTATTGTTCTGACAGTACCCTCTGCGAGGCTCGCCGTCTTGCCATTGAGCTGAATGGGCTGTGCACAGGACGTTATCTTGTGTTTTAGCTGGGAACAGTAACCCACAGATAAAGGAGTTCAATCACCTCACTATGCTAAGGAGTACAATTTCTTTGATTTTAGACCTATGGATCTTTGTGTAAAACTCCTCCTGCCATTTCTTCTTCCTCTCCTATCGCCTTTTTCGTCTCCCAGAGTCCTCTCCCGGTTCTTCCTCTCCCTCGTTTAATGATACGGCTGTCACCGAGCTGCCCCTCGCTTATCATCAGCAAACCCACCTTTCAGAAAGACCTACCTTTTTGCCATGTCTGAAGTCAGTAAGAGTTAGCCTTGTCATCCTTTATGAGCGCGCCATCATTGACTATAACCCCATGGTTGACTGCTGCGTTATGCAGAACGAGGCAGGCTGCAAGGATGTCAGATGCAGTATCGAGTCTGTGCTTTGACAATTGGAAAAGACACTGAGAATGAGATTTCACAATCCCAGAAGACCTTCGAGTGATCAATGAATTCTGAGTAAGTGAACTAGTAAGTGAACTTCTGCTGGTATAAGGGCAAAATCAAATTAGATCCATCAGCTGTTTCTGTCCCGGATAGCCACTGTCGCCTGGAAATTATACAATAAAAAAGTAACTAAATCTGATGTATGAGACAGGGGATCAATGATGTGTTAGAATAAATGCAATGTAGCAGTAAATCAACCACCTAAAATACAAGCCTTATTCTGAGAATCTTGCCAGTAGAGAGACATTCTCTATTTCCAAAATTCATGAAAATTAGGACTCAGCAGACTGTTTGGGGAATAAATCTTGTTCAAAGTTCGCTTAGTAAACTAGCAACGTTACGAGTCTGAGCTTTGATACACTAATACGGTACAGGCTCATCACATTACAAGGCGGCATTCTGATGTGAAAAGGCTTGACTCATTATTAATAATTGACAGAGCACATGATGTTATTCACTACAGGAGCCTATTAACGGAGCGTTGGCAGCGGGATACAGTTAAAGGGAATATAGCCTGTCCTTAAAGACAAAGCAAAAGGCACCCACTACCCCGCGTAGTTTCCATTCAGCTCTTGGGATGGTGCCCACCTGCCACGATGGGAGTAGATCGCTGTGCTCAACATGGAGAACACCTTCTCAAAGTCCGTACCAGACCTCAGGGCTTCTCCACCGACCCAAATTTTGCATTTAAGGGGGGAATCGCTGCAGTTAGGACCAAAGTGGAGCCACTGACTATAACTAGCATTTATTAACTTGTGTTAAGGCACCGCAGAGAACGCCCACCAAGGACCAAAGCTGCTTGTGCTTGGCCGTATGCAGATGTTCACTGAGGTAGCACTTTCTTCCCCCTCTGCCTGACGTGCTGATGACAAGGGGTCAGGAAAGAGGCAGCTGAGTAGGATCTGGTGATAACTACGGTTTGAGAAAGTTGAAGTCATAATTCATCACTCAGATCTGAATTATCAGCTTCACCCACATCTTAAGTTATTATGTAGAGAGGTAAGAAAAATTCTTTTATATTTTTTTCTTTTTTCCCTAAGAGAAAGAAATTATATTCACAACTTAGAGCTCTGAGGTCCTTAATTGGCTCACAATCAATCTGCAATTGTTCCTCGTTCTTCAGGGACAAGAAAGCCTAAAATATCCTAGTTTATCATTAAAATTAAGAGATTTATAGAACCAGTATTTTGTAATCAGTACAGCCTGTTCTCCCGAGTGGCGGGCAATATTGATGACGTGTCTGCAAAAGCAGGGGGGTTAGAGGTACCAAAGCGCTGTAGAGTAGCGAGGGTACTGGTATCGGTGAAGCGGAGCGTTCAGTGCTAGGAGGGGCCTTGGGAAGGGATGGGGTCTTTTCACTTGGCAGGGCGGGGCGGGAGGGAACGTTGTTTTCCTCTTTCAGGTTAGTCTTACTTATAAACTATTAACTTTAGATCAGTTAACTGGCAAGATGACATTTTTTTCCTAATAATAAAGCGGCAAGAGACTTGTAGACATAGAGAGTTACAGCGTCTATGGCATCTCATTACGATGTAGCAAATGGTCCCTAGATACTATAGTATATTCAGACCAAACATATTCTTCTTCACTTCTGTTCTTAATTAGCAACTAAAAGATAAATAATTTTGCTGTCATTGCAGCACAATAACAATCAGAGCAAGGCAATGCCCAGTGAGCCTGGCCCTAAATCCTGTAGCACTAAATGTTTGAACTGACAAATGCCCCCACCCCCACTCCTTACTTTGATTTATTAACTTGAGATGAATGATTTGGCTGTCAAAGTCTGTCAGTGCCATGCAACGAAAATAAAATCGGTGGCGGTGGCCCGTGTGTGAAGCCACTCATGGTATCTAGCCTTAGACATTAGCACTGAAGCTCCAATCCAAAGCCGGCTCCCCACCCCCATTCATTAGCTTTCTAAATCCTCCTGTCTTTCTGGCATCACTGCAGCAAGTTGAAAATGATATATGTAATGAAAAACCCTGTCTGCCTAGTGCAGCGAGGGTGGAGAAAAAGACTGTGCTTAGCAGAGGCTGCTGTGCTGATTCCAGCAACGATTAGCGCAGACTTTGTTAGGGAAGCTCAACAAGAGCAGAATATTAAGGCACAAAAGGGAAACTCATTGTTTCTAAAGATTTGCGTCTGCCTGGCCGGTTTTGTTTCCTCTTTCGGCGCTATGACCAAACGCACCTAGAGCCTTCAGTGGGAAAGCCGTGCAGATGGCTTTGAGGCTTTGTTATAGTTTGGGGCTATTTTTGATATTATGCTATAAATGCATCATTATCTTTTCAGCGTGGGTACCTGAAGAGCAGGAAACCATGCAGGTTCTGTTTCAAGTGCAGGCGGAGGTAACGGCCCTGCGTCGTGCTGTAATACGGTTCAACTCGGTAAATGATGGGTGTGGGAAAACACCAACAGATAAATATTTCTGAGGCTTTGTGAACCGTGTACACACAAAGATACGTTGGTTATTTAAAAAGTGTTTTATGCTCTTCCGCACGGCACACAAAAGATTTGATTTTTCAGAAGCACTGGATTTCGCAGCGCTCGTCTAAGTCAACGGCAGTGTGGGTGTTCGGTGTTTCTGGTGCCAAGCTACAATCGTGCTTGATAAACCAGGGTAAGGAACCTAGATGTTTAAAAATCTTGTGCGTAACAGAGGACTCGAGCACATCCTGCCCCATAATGTGAAACAAAATCTATCTCCTCACTATACAACAGTGGCTGTTTTCTTAGTGGGAATGTAAATTTATTATAGCCCAGGTGCAGCATAAGCTAACGGGCAGCTTTAGGGCATGAAGCTCTATGGCCATCACTGTGGTTTCAATGACTCTACATACAAGCTGTTGTGGTTTGGGCATGGAAGGTTTGAGGTGTTCACACATACACCACCACGCTCTTCCTTCAGGGGTCTAGACCAAATTTTGTCTGTTTCTGAAGCTCTTTTGTGTCACTGGACTGTAGAATACGTCTTGGTGCCAGATGCTATTCTTGACTGCTGGGCTTTGTAGTCAGGTTGTGTTGTTAGAGATGCTTTTGAATCGACTTGGTATTTGTCCCACATAGAGCACATAATCCCACTGGTGTTTGTATCCTGGCATACCTTGAGGTGCCCATGGACATAAAAGCTTGTTTAATGCCCAACGTGCTGGAAACTTGTATTATGAAAAAGTCCTCGCCCCGAAGCGTTTTATATTTTCAACTGATGCGGTGTGAAAAATAGGAGGAAAGAAAATGGAAAGCATGGGGAAGTGAAATGAGTTGCCCAAGTTCTGGCAGCTGGTTTCCAGCTTGTAATCCAGTCCCTGAGCAATGAATCACACTGCTTACCAAAGGCCAATTTGTGAAGGAATGAGCTCCTACTGGGAAGCAACAGGCTAGTACATGCCTATTGACTTCCCTGCCAGATCTTCCCTTTCTTGGCTCTGTGCTCTGCTTTACCACTCAGCACAACGTCCAAAAATGTTCACAGCACAGCTCAGAGGTAGCAATAGACTCGGAAAAAGCCACAGATGACCCTTTTTTTTGGTGTTTGTGTGTGTGTTCTGGATGCGTGCATACAAATTCCTTGGGATGGCAGAATATGAGAAACAAGTTACATTTACAGCTACGTACTACGTTTGATTAATGTCTTCCTCAAAATCCACTTTGAAAAACAGCCTCAGGTATTAAAATGATAGACACGTAGTGCTAATCAAAATGATGCATATTTTTAGGATGCAAGAACTCAGGGCTAACTGTGCTGAGTCTACAAGTGTTTGCTTTTTCTTGTACTCCGAGATACTCTTTTACTCCTGGAAACGTTCAAGGTCAGGTTGGACGGGGCTGTGAGCAACCTGATCTGGTTAAAGATGTCCCTGCTCACTGCAGGGGGGTTGGGCTGGATGGCCTCTAGAGGTCCCTTCCAACCCAAAGCATTCGATGATTCTATGATCTTAGCATCGGGCATCCTGAACGAAATTGGGCTCTCGTTAGGGTTTATGGTTAGATATTGCTGAAGAGCAGACGGCTTCTCCTTTTGAAGTGAATAAATATGGAGATATTTTTGATTTCAAGTTCTATGTCTTTTAAGCTATTGTGACGCTTAATAGAGATTTCTTTAAAAAGATTCATTCTTGTCGAAGTAATAAGTGTAAGAATCCCCTATCTATCCTGTTTGCCGCCTTTCCCAATCTGATTCCTTCATTGCATATATTAGGTACTGGAATTTCTTTTTGAGTGAAAACATCAAAAATGTGTTTATGCCAAATGCTCTCAAGTTCTGAGTCCTACGTTCTGCGGACCGTAGGATGTGCTGCTCTGTTGTCTTTTACCTTTCTCTCCCCGACAATTTTATTTAAAAATAGCCAGAGAGAAACAGACGACAGCCTGACAAGAAGTCCACGCTGTACCACGTCCCCTCCTCCAGCCCCGAGCCTCTTGTTCTAGCAAAACTCCTTTGCTTTCCCCTTTGATTCTCACAAATCTACCTTCAGAATTTTTTCAAACATTGCAGTGCATTAAACACCACAGCAGATGGTGCTTTTTGACGATGCCTTTCTGCATGAAGCAACATTTTGTAGTGTATGCTGCATTATCAAAAAATCAAACATGTAATTATGCAAATATGTATGCCTTTATAATAATCAAGTTTTATTGTAAATGGTTGATGCACATCAATTTGATCCTGTAGTGCTGCTTTAAGTGCAGTTTAAGTGGCTTTTCAGTGTACCCAGAGGCAACACAAATGCATCTCTGGAATATTAATAAAATCCTGAATCTTTGAGACACCAACTGGTACAGCGTTGCTTATACTGATTGAAACTAAATGCTAATCCTTTCCTTTATTTAAAAAAAAAAAAAAATCTCCTTTGTTATTTAAAACACTGATGTTAGTGTGATATGAAGGGCCATTTTATTTTAAATTGTATTGTAATGTAGTTGTTAAAATAATGCCTAATCATACGATATTCAGATTCCACAATGTAAATTTGATGAGACAAGAATCCAATCATTTTACAGCCGTGAATACAGAGATGTGCGTTAATAGGTCCAGTTTTTCTAATTCTGTAAATTTATTAAGGAAATATCTGTTTTCAGGTTTCAATCCTGAATGCTAGAGCTTCCACGCAACCGATTCCTGAACGCTCGTTGGAGATGGTTTTGCTTGTGAAATTCGATAAGCTAAATGCTCATGGAAAGAAAAAAAAAAAAAAAATCAGCAAGGATTTTGACATCCATAATGAAGTGTAAACTTTATTACTGATCTGATCCTGGCTTTTATACGTTGGTTAACTTCATTGGTCTAACGACAGCCATCTCTCTGAGCGCACACGTACACATTCTGCTGCGGTTCGAGTTAGCAGATGGGCTGCGGGTGCAGATAAACCAAGACTGTAAATTATGTTTTGCCTGTTTGTTCCTCCTGCTCCGAAAGGCAGGGCATAAAAGGAGGAGATTGCGTTGCTGGTGGAGAGAAGGCAGGAGCTATGCCATGGCCCCGTAGCGGTTGCGATAGGCTGGGTGTTTCTTTTTGGGGGTTGCTATAAACAGAGGCTCTGTTAACCTGAACCCAAGTTGAGAAGGTCAAGAAACGCATGTGCTTCCGTCCTCGCGCTGCCCGGGCTTTCCCCAAAACTGATTTCCTGCAAAGTTCGTGGGGCTTTATAAGTTGGGTTTTTCATTCTGTAAAATTGTCGCTTTCCTTTTGGATCCCTGTTTTCAATTTACCTTCTTCACCATCTCTCCCCCTCGCTATTTTTGTTTCGCGCTGCCAGCTCCTGCTCCTCTGCCCTTCGTCCTTCCTCTGCCTCCTTTCACCCCTGTTTTTTAGCTGCCTCTCTGTGTTTCTGCCTTACCCCCCTCCACTTTTCCCCCTCGCGGATTTTGCCTCCTCTGTCAGCCTTCTGCTCCTCAGATTTTTTTTTTTCCAAATGTTTCTCTCAGTTTCCCCGTCTGGCTCCCGAGTCCTTCCCCACACGTGTATTTCCTCGCTCCCGTTCTGCTTCCCAAATTCCCCTTCCAGGTTTTACTCTGTCTGATTTCTATGTTTATCTTTTTTTTTTTTTTTATTTTCCCCTTGCTTTTCTCAATTCAGATTCGTTTAAAATATTGCAGGAAAAGCTGCTCTGGTGAAATTTCATCCAGATTGCTCTCGGAGCAGCTGCTGTCCTGGCATTTCCAATACTGAGTCAAACCTGAGCCCGGGGGATAGGGGCTCCTTGAAGGCTCGAAACTCAGCGTCAGGATACTCCCCAAAGTGTTGGCAAGCAGAACGTGAATATAGAACCACAGCCGATGGTATCTGAAACCTCTTCCCACAGTTTTGACACGATCTAGTATTTTAAGGGTGGTTGGTTTGGGTTTTTTTCTTTTTTCCCCTGACGGAAGGGATTTCTCTCTCCTTATTTAGCATCCTTGTGACACTGAAGCAGGGAAGAGGCATCCTGCATCTTGAGAAGGCATCAGGGCCCCTAAAATTCGCGGCACAGTTTTGTTTATTTTCTTAACATACAAAACCACATAAATCCTAATTTTTGAAAAGCTATCACAAGAAAATTCCGGGTAAATAAACTGCCTTCTCTTACTGAGAGAGCGGGTTACCTACAGCAATCGGAGATGCTGAAAAACAACTGAGGGATTTTTCTGAGCTGAAAAAAAGCTCTCCAGGAATTTCAAATTAACAGGAGCTCTTTAATGAAATTATAAAAATGAAATATATAAAGAGACAAATTTGTTAAAGCAACTGACTGTTGCCTTCAGGTGTTGCAACTTTATTCTCATGTGTGCAAACCTGGAAGAAAAATTGAAAAAAAAAAAAAAACCAAACTTGCTGATTTGCCATTTTTACCAGCTGTGAATGCTGTGAACTTGGTTTATTTTCTACACTATATTTTGTCTCATTATCTTAAATGACATTTGTAGTAAAGTTCCTTGGGTTTTAAGAAGTATGCCTTCTAACCAGTAGTAGCCCTTGAAATAGAAATCCCATATATCTGTAGCACCGAACCAAAGCAGCTGCCGGAGTTCACTTATTTGATTATTCGCAGGAGAAACCATCCAGATTTTTTGAAGCTCAGTGAGCCAAGTGCTTTTTAGCAGTTCCCTAAATCAGTTTGTATATGAAGAATCCATAAGTACTATCACCTTTTAATTGCATTTAATATTCAGAAAGCAAACAATACCCTGCTCTGCTTCTGATTTTTATTTCACTTGCGTGCCATTTCAAGCTTAATTTAAACACAATAATAACAAAATCTACATCCCATGCCTTGATTTCATTTGCAAAGCCACCTAGACAGCCACACGCTTTGGGAGGTTTTTTCTTAAAGGTTCTGTGGCAGGGAACGCTTCAGACATGTTTTGCCCGAGTCTTACGTGGGGCAAAGCCTTAATTAGAAGTTCATAGTGATTTTGCACTGTTTAAAAAAAAGAAATAGGCATCAAACTATAATTTCATGAATGACATATTTTAAAATATATTACTGAGGATGCGTAGGCTTGTAAGAAAAATTTAAAAAAAAATGTGAAAAAATATTCTTAATGGGTAAGGTTTGAGATATATGTATTTACACAATATTAAATGATAGGCAATATTCATAGAATCACAGAATGGTTTGGGTTGGAAGGGACCT
>VYZW01051226.1:0-11872 GCA_013401315.1 Balaeniceps rex
GGTGCCCAGGGACGTCACTCATAGCCTTGGAGTTCTGGTTTGTGCTTCACAGAGAAACGTCTGCACTGTTACACGCCAGCGTGAGGCCCTGTCTGTGCTCATCTGCAAATTGTCTGTCATCTTGTATTACAGCTGTGGATAATGGAGCCAGTGGCCTATCATGGCCTACCCTCTTAATACTATCAAGATATTTCCCACTGGGGCTCATCTTAGTGGCTAAGACAGATACTGGAGGAAGACCCTACTCCTGCCCATTGTCTTAAGCAGTTCAGCATCTGAATAGTGTGTTTCTATTGTCAAATCCTCCAGTGGGTTGCCACTTACAGGGTGAAATGATAGAAATTTGACTATTGCATTTGGCCACATGATAATGACTTTTCTCTGGGACTGTTGCTACCAATGAAGTAAACAACTGTCCTGGTTTTGGCTGGGATAGAGTCAATTTTCTTCCTAGTAACTGACATAGTGCTGTGTTTTGGACTTAGTTTGAGAATAACATTGATAACACACTGATGTTTTAGTTGTTGCTAAGTAGTGCTTACACTAGTCAAGGACTTTTTCAGCTTCCTATGCTCTGACAGGTGCACAAGAAGCTGGGAGGGGGCACAGTGAAGATAGTTGATCCAAACTGACCAAAGCGGTGTTCTATACCATATGACATCATGCTCAGTATATAAACTGGGGGAGAGTTGGCTGGGGGGCTGGGATCACTGTTCGGGAGATGACTGGGTATCGGCCAGCGGGAGGTGAGCAATTGCATTGTACATCACTTATTTTGTATATTATTATTATTGTTTTTATTTTCCCTTCCTTTTCTGTCCTATTAAACTGCCTTTATCTCAACCCATGAATTTTACTTTTTTTTTCCCAATTCTCTCCCCCATCCCACTGGGGAGTGGGGGGGAGTGAGCGAATGGCTGTGTGGTGTCAGCTGCCTACTGGGTTAAACCACAGCAACAACTTTTACTTCTGCATTCATACAAAATCCAACACTGTGGGCAAAGGCCTTGTCTGTACCTCTCAGACATGACCACAACACAAATAACAATGGTGGAGCTTTGTGTAGGAGGAAAGGTTTTTGCCTTACGTCTCAGGGGTGTCTTTTCATTTTCTGAATCTTTGTGAACATGTATATTCACGCTATGAGTGTACACAATGTGTACATATGCATTCACACTGTGACTCTACTTTCTTTATTGCAGCAGTCCTCCTAGGACATGAATGTAGGTCTTGCCCAACTTTGTGCCAGGCATGCAGCTACGAAGGTGTAAAATATGTCTCTTATCTCTGTGCCTCTTGCTTGCGAGGCTAAGATTGCAGAGAAACTTTTTTCAGTTGATGTATTGACTGTGTTGACTCTCTAATAGTGAGTATGTCTTGTTCTTGAATTCTGTTTTGCATTTGCTTGGAAACATGTTCTGTTTTATTTTTTGTCTTTCTATGACACTGAGTCTTCTTTTGGGTTTTAAAAGATGACTCTTGCTTGGACTCAGGCACGATACCTTCTCTCTTTATCTTTTCATGATCCATGGACTATGTACTTGAAGCTAGATGTCTGTATGGAAAAGCTTAGACCTAGTCCTCTTGTCCTTTTTGGAAGTTTTCACGTTGGCCGTTGAAGGACAGAGAGCCAGACCACTATTACGGCTCCTCTGTGTGTTGTATTTGTTCAAGACAAGTTATACCCTCAGGATTGCCTTTGGGTTTTGTTTTTTTTTTTTCCCTTAAGGGTCCCTGAATTTCTTCTTAGCCAAGAAACTAATTTGCCTGGGTTTTCTTTTTCCACAAGCTTTCAGGACTGATTCTTTTTTGCACATATTGAACATGAGTTGTGCTTGCTCTCTTTATAGTGCCCAGATTTGGGACTCCTCATCTGCCTGTGTCTTTCAGCTGACACATCCAAGGGGTCAAGTTTCTAACGCCAAGATTCATTTCACTATTTCCTTGATCACCGGAGCCTTTCAACATGATGCCACCTTTGGGACAGTTGGTTCTTTTGCTTTGTTCCAACTAGTCACGTTGGGACCTTTTCATAGAATCACAGAATCATAGAATGGTTTGGGTTGGAAGGGACCTTAAAGGTCATCTAGTTCCAACCCCCCTGCTGTGGTCAGGGATGCCTTCCACTAGACCAGGTTGCTCAAAGCCCCATCCAGCCTGGCCTTGAACACTTCCAGGGATGGGGCATCTGCACTTCTCTGGGAAACCTGTTCCAGTGCCTCACCACTCTCATAGTGAAGAATTTCTTCCTTGTATCTAATCTAAATCTACCCTCTTTCAGTTTAAAGCCTTTGCCCCTTGTCCTATCACTACACGGCCTTGTAAAAAGTCCCTCTCCAGCTTTCTTGTAGGCCCCCTTAGGTACTGGAAGGCTGCTATAAGGTCTCCCTGGAGCCTTCTCTTCTCCAGGCTGAACAACCACAACTTTCTCAGCCTGTCTTCATAGGAGAGGTGCTCCAGCCCTCGGATCATTTTTGTGGCCCTCCTCTGGACTTGCTCCACAGGTCCATGCACTTCTTTTTTTGGGGACCCCAGAGCTGGATGCAGCACTCCAGGTGGGGTCTCACGTGAGCAGAGTAGAGGAGGAGAATCACCTCCCTCGACCTGCTGGTCACGCTTCTTTTGATGCAGCCCAGGATACGGTTGGCCTTCTGGGCTGCAAACATACATTGCCAGGTCATGTTGAGCTTCTCATCAACCAACGCCCCCAAGTCCTTCTCCTCAGGGCTGCTCTCAATCCATTCTCTGCCCAGCCTGCATTTGTGTTTGGGAGTGCTCTGACCCATGTGTGGGACCTTGCACTTGCCCTTGTTGAACTTCATAAGGTTTGCACAGGCCCACCTCTCAAGCCCATCAAGGTCCCTCTGGATGGCATCCCTTCCCTCCAGTGAGTCAACCGCACCACACAGCTTGGTGTTGTCAGCAAACTTGCTGTGGTGCACTCAATCTCACTGTCCATGTCGCTGCAAAGATGTTAAACAGCGCTGGTCTCAATACCAAGCCCTAAGGAACACCACTTGTCACTGGTCTCCATTGGACATTGAGCCGTTGACCGCAACTCATTGAGTGCGACCATCCAGCCAATTCCTCATCCACTGAGTGGTCCATCCATCAAATCCATGTCTCTCCAATTTAGAGACAAGGATGTTGTGCAGGACAGTGTCAAATGCTTTGCACAAGTCCAGGTAGATGACGTCAGTTGCTCTTCCCTTATCCACCAACGCTNTCTTAAGCAGTTCAGCATCTGAATAGTGTGTTTCTATTGTCAAATCCTCCAGTGGGTTGCCACTTACAGGGTGAAATGATAGAAATTTGACTATTGCATTTGGCCACATGATAATGACTTTTCTCTGGGACTGTTGCTACCAATGAAGTAAACAACTGTCCTGGTTTTGGCTGGGATAGAGTCAATTTTCTTCCTAGTAACTGACATAGTGCTGTGTTTTGGACTTAGTTTGAGAATAACATTGATAACACACTGATGTTTTAGTTGTTGCTAAGTAGTGCTTACACTAGTCAAGGACTTTTTCAGCTTCCTATGCTCTGACAGGTGCACAAGAAGCTGGGAGGGGGCACAGTGAAGATAGTTGATCCAAACTGACCAAAGCGGTGTTCTATACCATATGACATCATGCTCAGTATATAAACTGGGGGAGAGTTGGCTGGGGGGCTGGGATCACTGTTCGGGAGATGACTGGGTATCGGCCAGCGGGAGGTGAGCAATTGCATTGTACATCACTTATTTTGTATATTATTATTATTGTTTTTATTTTCCCTTCCTTTTCTGTCCTATTAAACTGCCTTTATCTCAACCCATGAATTTTACTTTTTTTTTCCCAATTCTCTCCCCCATCCCACTGGGGAGTGGGGGGGAGTGAGCGAATGGCTGTGTGGTGTCAGCTGCCTACTGGGTTAAACCACAGCAACAACTTTTACTTCTGCATTCATACAAAATCCAACACTGTGGGCAAAGGCCTTGTCTGTACCTCTCAGACATGACCACAACACAAATAACAATGGTGGAGCTTTGTGTAGGAGGAAAGGTTTTTGCCTTACGTCTCAGGGGTGTCTTTTCATTTTCTGAATCTTTGTGAACATGTATATTCACGCTATGAGTGTACACAATGTGTACATATGCATTCACACTGTGACTCTACTTTCTTTATTGCAGCAGTCCTCCTAGGACATGAATGTAGGTCTTGCCCAACTTTGTGCCAGGCATGCAGCTACGAAGGTGTAAAATATGTCTCTTATCTCTGTGCCTCTTGCTTGCGAGGCTAAGATTGCAGAGAAACTTTTTTCAGTTGATGTATTGACTGTGTTGACTCTCTAATAGTGAGTATGTCTTGTTCTTGAATTCTGTTTTGCATTTGCTTGGAAACATGTTCTGTTTTATTTTTTGTCTTTCTATGACACTGAGTCTTCTTTTGGGTTTTAAAAGATGACTCTTGCTTGGACTCAGGCACGATACCTTCTCTCTTTATCTTTTCATGATCCATGGACTATGTACTTGAAGCTAGATGTCTGTATGGAAAAGCTTAGACCTAGTCCTCTTGTCCTTTTTGGAAGTTTTCACGTTGGCCGTTGAAGGACAGAGAGCCAGACCACTATTACGGCTCCTCTGTGTGTTGTATTTGTTCAAGACAAGTTATACCCTCAGGATTGCCTTTGGGTTTTGTTTTTTTTTTTTCCCTTAAGGGTCCCTGAATTTCTTCTTAGCCAAGAAACTAATTTGCCTGGGTTTTCTTTTTCCACAAGCTTTCAGGACTGATTCTTTTTTGCACATATTGAACATGAGTTGTGCTTGCTCTCTTTATAGTGCCCAGATTTGGGACTCCTCATCTGCCTGTGTCTTTCAGCTGACACATCCAAGGGGTCAAGTTTCTAACGCCAAGATTCATTTCACTATTTCCTTGATCACCGGAGCCTTTCAACATGATGCCACCTTTGGGACAGTTGGTTCTTTTGCTTTGTTCCAACTAGTCACGTTGGGACCTTTTCATAGAATCACAGAATCATAGAATGGTTTGGGTTGGAAGGGACCTTAAAGGTCATCTAGTTCCAACCCCCCTGCTGTGGTCAGGGATGCCTTCCACTAGACCAGGTTGCTCAAAGCCCCATCCAGCCTGGCCTTGAACACTTCCAGGGATGGGGCATCTGCACTTCTCTGGGAAACCTGTTCCAGTGCCTCACCACTCTCATAGTGAAGAATTTCTTCCTTGTATCTAATCTAAATCTACCCTCTTTCAGTTTAAAGCCTTTGCCCCTTGTCCTATCACTACACGGCCTTGTAAAAAGTCCCTCTCCAGCTTTCTTGTAGGCCCCCTTAGGTACTGGAAGGCTGCTATAAGGTCTCCCTGGAGCCTTCTCTTCTCCAGGCTGAACAACCACAACTTTCTCAGCCTGTCTTCATAGGAGAGGTGCTCCAGCCCTCGGATCATTTTTGTGGCCCTCCTCTGGACTTGCTCCACAGGTCCATGCACTTCTTTTTTTGGGGACCCCAGAGCTGGATGCAGCACTCCAGGTGGGGTCTCACGTGAGCAGAGTAGAGGAGGAGAATCACCTCCCTCGACCTGCTGGTCACGCTTCTTTTGATGCAGCCCAGGATACGGTTGGCCTTCTGGGCTGCAAACATACATTGCCAGGTCATGTTGAGCTTCTCATCAACCAACGCCCCCAAGTCCTTCTCCTCAGGGCTGCTCTCAATCCATTCTCTGCCCAGCCTGCATTTGTGTTTGGGAGTGCTCTGACCCATGTGTGGGACCTTGCACTTGCCCTTGTTGAACTTCATAAGGTTTGCACAGGCCCACCTCTCAAGCCCATCAAGGTCCCTCTGGATGGCATCCCTTCCCTCCAGTGAGTCAACCGCACCACACAGCTTGGTGTTGTCAGCAAACTTGCTGTGGTGCACTCAATCTCACTGTCCATGTCGCTGCAAAGATGTTAAACAGCGCTGGTCTCAATACCAAGCCCTAAGGAACACCACTTGTCACTGGTCTCCATTGGACATTGAGCCGTTGACCGCAACTCATTGAGTGCGACCATCCAGCCAATTCCTCATCCACTGAGTGGTCCATCCATCAAATCCATGTCTCTCCAATTTAGAGACAAGGATGTTGTGCAGGACAGTGTCAAATGCTTTGCACAAGTCCAGGTAGATGACGTCAGTTGCTCTTCCCTTATCCACCAACGCTGTAACCCCATCGTAGAAGGTCACCAAACTTGTCAGGCATGATTTGCCCTTAGTGAAGCCATGTTGGCTGTCACCAATCATCTCCTTATTTTCCACGTGCCTTAGCATAGTTTCCTTAATAAAGTATTGTGATGGGTCTTGTTTGCAGTAAAGGTACATGTGGGCAAGCACTCAGAGATGAAAGAAAGGTTACCCGTAACTGTTCTTCAAGATGAGTCGTTTACATGTGCATTAGTGTTGCTTATACTTACATATGCAGCCCACCCTCCTTTTTGAGGCACTTTTGAGACTGAGAGAAAACAAGAGTCTGAAGCACAGGTTGTAAACCAGTGTGAAGAGTAGGTGAGGGAATGGGACTTTTGTGTCCTTTGGGTCCTGCTGAAATGAAAAGCCAACAACCCCAAACATCCACAATGTATGTATGTGTATAAATAACCACCTGAAGAAGACCTGTTACAGATAAATAATCTTTCTTTTTCAAAATCTCCTATGTGCACCAGTGAATGAGTTAATAGGAATAATACCCATAGCTGTAGTCCAAGACAGCCTCCATTTACCACCTCACTCACTTCGTCTTTTAACAGGTCACGATTAAACTTTGGGACTGTAAACCACTGATCTCTGAGTGCTCTGTGTCTCTGGTGGAACCCCAAGTTGCTCTTTCTTTGGGCTGAGTAATGGTTTTAGTGGCATTCTGAGAGCTGTCTGTGAGGAGAAAATCAGTGTACTACTTTCAAACCATACATTAATCTGGAAGGACAACAAAAGTTAACTAACCTGATTTGTACTAACAAAGAAGTTTTTCACAAACCTTTCAAGCAGATATACTAAAGAGGTAATTGGAAGTTCAGCTGGAATATGCAAAGAATTAGAAGTCCTAAGTTTTGCATGATTACTCAAACCTTTGTCAATGTCTTCCTCAGAGGTACAAGCCCTGACTTTGTTGTGTTTCTCTTTCCCCTACCCAGAGCTGGAATTCTATTACCTCTGCTGGTTGGCACAATGTGAAGCCCAGTTCCTGAACATTTGCAACACTATAGAAAATGGTCTTAACGAGCATCAACTTCAAATTATTAGTCAAATCATTACTATTAGCCTCTTTGAGAAAACTACAGTTGGTTTTAATAATATTGTCTGAAATCTCATGATCTTCTGGAATCTAGGTAAATGAACCATTCCGGCTCAACCACTTTTCCTTCTGTTTAACTGAGTTCTTGGGAAATTATTTCTAACTTGCAAAATGAACACAGTTCACTGCATTTTAACTATTTAAAGATTTCTTTAAAGGTTTTTGCCTTTTCATTTTGAGGATTAAGTATCCTTTGGGTGAACACATTTCCAAACCTAGACCTAGCTCCTGCAGATTGATAGGAGGTGTAGCTGCAATATTGCCCCACACTACCCTACACCATACAGTGCTGTAATGTATTAGTTACTCCAGCTGTATAATGTGGAAATCAGGGTGTAAGTCTGAGAAGTTTTTTTTTGCTGATAAAAGAGGAAAATTAGGTGGGGATAGTATTTCACTGAAGCCGTCCACTTCCCATTTTTATTAAAAAAGGAAATAATACTTAGCTTCCTGCTGCTCAATACCGCCAGGATTCATTGATTAATGTTTCCAAGCACAGCTGAAGAAGAAAGGTGCTATCTATCCACACCATTTTCTGATACACAAATTACCCACCAGCCCCACAAATGCTTGTTTCCTTAATTCAATTGGCAACAGTGTTCTGTGATACATTATTACACTGGAAGTGTTTTTAAATTACGAGTTTTTTCTGCTTAATGGCATTTCAAGAAAATGTGAGGTGTGTGTTTTAAACTCAGATGATTTTACCACGAGAGGAACTGAAAGAAGCCTTTTGTCTCGTGATGGTTTCTGGATGTGAGTTCTATGAAAGTCTCTGAAAATTGGAGAACAGAGTGTTTCCTCTCCCAGTTTAATACTGCCAAGAGCCTTAGATGCCAAGAGTCATGTCATCGGTATGGCTGACTTCATCTGAAAATGACTAAGCAAACCTAAGCATTCAAACGGCCTGTGTGTTGGGGTTGGGGTTTCTTTGGATAATGTTTGCAAATGTTGCACAGGAATGACAATGTCGTGCATATTTAACTGTGTACGATTTCATTTACATTAAAGCAGTATCATTTTACTTGTCTTTCAGCTCTGCATCTCCTAAGCAGCCTATTGCAACGTACAAGTTCCCCAACATAATGGCTTGTCTGCTTCAAGACTGTAAAGAAAGAGGGAGGGAAAGTGGTGCTTTCTGCTATGCCTTTCTATCATACTCTCCCCTGAATGAATCAGGTACCATTCACTTCAAATGATAAGCCACATCAGTCAGCTTAAAATCTGCTGACTCATGTTTAAGTACAATTTTAGGTTTACAATAAATTTGCAGAAGGATTCTGAATTGCCCTGTATCTTGTTATTAATTTAGAAGGCTTTTAGCAAGGCAGGAGTTTTTCCCTAGATGGTAGATTAATTAGTAAAGCATCTTCTTGTGTATCCTATCCTCACGTACACGTTCCTACTATTGTAAAGAGGCCTTATAAACATAATAAAATTAAACTGCTTTTACTTTATCCCCCTCTTTCATTGCTAGAGTGCAGGTAAGTGGCATTAGTGTAAATACAAATTGTGTACTTCTACCTTGCTTTGCTTCTGTTCTCATGCATGCTGCTAGAAACATGATCTTTAGACTTCTTTTACAGAAGAATGCATATGCAAAAAATCCTGAAAGGTTTGGTTAATTTGTATTTCTGAAATGACTTGGAAGACCTCCTCTTAAGGTGGAACAGGGAGTATGTTTTTATCTCTGTAGAACAGACATATATTATTAGGAGGAGGTTTGATCCTATATTATGACCCAGTTAGCCTGTTAGCATTCTCCCAGGAACTGTCTAATATTCTGACTGTCTGTCTTTGTGTTGAAGGCAGAGAAAGAAAAAAAATGGTAAGGGAGCAAGGCATAACTACAGAGCCTGCACCTATTTTGATCCTCTTCTGGTTCGTTGTGGCATGGAAGCATGTTGTGACGGCAGAGTGCTGTGGATACCTACTAGACTGAGTCCCCAAACCAGTGTAGCCAGGCTGATACCTCTGCTGGGCATTTGCTCATTAGCCCTGCTTGTTAGCCATGTGGATGGTTACAGTGCTTCCATTTCTATAGATGCTCACTCACATTATCACATGGTGAAGAAATCTTCCAGCATGCTTGCTATTCTCCCAAGAAAGCATATGCAAAAAGTGAGCTCTGCTTCATTTTACCACAGAGCATAGTACCAAGTTCAGATAATTTAAAGTTTTGAACTGTGTGAGTTGAAATCTTGTCACTCACAAGCAGAATAGGACTGGGCGTGAGTAATACTTGATGAGAAGCTTCGAAGTCATAAAGAATAGTGTCAGCCATTTTCATAACATTTTCTGATGAAAAGAGGATTTACCTTTCTTTGCCTTATTTCAAACTAAAATATAGTCTAATGAGATGTCAAGACTTGCTGTTTTTTACCAAAGAGCTAGCTTTATTTAAAAACAGTCCAAAATGTATATTCTCAGGAATTAATCTGTAAATAGCTATGGGATCAACCAGCACAAAGGCAGTTCTGTAAATAGAAATTATCCTCATCCCTATCCTGTCCTTCATGGTCATCCATAGCATTTCCTTCAATTTGGAGATGCTGATAGGACCTCATGTTGGGCTGAAGTTGGACATGCCCTGCTTTCTCTTTCTAGTGGGCATACCAAAAGCCATCTACTCTCTAAAAGTATGTTTTATTAGAACATAAACCAATATGCTAGAAACTGATAGCTCTTTAGGAAACTCAGAATTGCTAGCTATACTAATGAAAAAAAAGGCCTGAAAAGAAATCTTCCCTGCTCTCTGTGCCTTTACAGAACAGGTTCTTTCCCCCCATCCTTTCTTCTACTCCACCGGCTTTCGGTGACTTGTCAGGCTGCACAGATTCCACATGATCTCTTCTGAGCTCCTTTTTCCATCACTTCTATAACTTCTTGTGGGTCTACTCCAACCAAGCCCTTTGCCAGCGTCTCCCCATCTGCTTTCTTTGCCCTACTTATGCTGCCTGCCCCAGCCTGCACTCTTGGGTATGTACTCAGCAGCTCGGACGGAAGACACAATCTCCCCTTCCCTCCGAGAATTTCACTAAACCTAAAAGGTGTGTGTCTGCTGTACAGGAGAACTAAACAAACAAAAGTATTCTTTTGTTTCTCTGATCCGAGGGCTGGAGCACCTCTCCTACGAGGACAGGCTGAGAGAGTTGGGGTTGTTCAGCCTGGAGAAGAGAAGGCTGCGGGGAGACCTTATTGCGGCCTTCCAGTACTTAAAGGGGGCCTATAGGAAAGATGGGGACAGTCTTTTTAGTAAGGCCTGTTGTGACAGGACAAGGGGTAATGGTTTTAAACTAAAGGAGGGGAAATTTAGGCTAGATATAAGGANGGTTCAAGAGGGAAGGTCAGTGCTGCAAGTGTTTTAATTCAGACCTGTCACTCCACCACTGTTTTCTGGAATGGTGCTTTCGTACTGTAAAGTGGCTAAAAGCCAGTTGCTAAAGTTTCCTCTGTGATAGCTGATTGGCTTATGACCAGTGCATCAGGGCATATATGCCATACACATCAGCATTTATCTATTCAAATGAAGGCTCGGAAACAAGCCAGTACGTTGCACTGCTACTTCTCTCAAGGTGAAATCCCATGTTATAGCTGAGCTGAACTGACAGCTTGCTATAGCTGGAAAAGGGGATAACCAGTGCAGCAAAGGCCTCACTCTCTGTGGGTCTACAGAGAACAAGAAATTTGAAGAGGTGTGAGCTATCAAGCTCATCTCAGTGCAGTGATAACTGTAAGACGAGAATTAAATGTCAGTACTGTTAACTCTTTCATTGCACACAAGAGAGATGAAATGAAAGATCATATATCTACACAATTATTGTAAATAACTTCTCATTTTCAGTCTTATTCTTCACAAATGAGTGGACTCTGGAAAATGGTAATCATTTTTTCTGTTAGCGGGAAGGGGCAGAGCTCAGGAGCCCAAGAGTATGTCCTGTCTGTCACGCTGATGTAGAAAATAGGCGAGTCAGGTTCCGGGAGTTCTGTACAGCTCTGGGCTGAACCGTCCTATTTTGGTTGTGGATGCAAATCCATTGTGAGCAGGTTTTACCTTGGAGATTCATCTCACAGGTGGGTGGGGTAGGAGGCCTTTAGACTGAGGTCTTCAGTTTTGACTCCAGCCTCTGAAGTTCATCTAGTTATAATACCAATAATATTATGCCATCCCTTATTGTCTCTCCTTGACTGTTGAAGAAGATTTTAAGCCATGTCTGAGGAGGTTCTCAGGCTCTATTCCAGTGCACTGAGTGCACATTCCAATGCACAGACAGATTCCACTTTTATGTTTGAATATGGACATATCCTCTGTCAGGAAAAAACAAACTCAGTTGAGGAGTTCGCATTCGTGTTTCAAAAAGGTGCTGGTTGCTGTTGTCATGCTAAGATTACTGTAATTGCAAAAGATTGGGGGAAAGACTTTGCTCTGTTTTTTAAATGTGGTTTCTGTAGTGTGTTTGACAGCTCTCATGGATAACTAGTTGTACCAGTTCCTTTGCAGTGTCACATATTTAGTCATTTCTCCTGTTTCTCAGAGACTTTCTCACCAT